>JXTB01000119.1:793059-804934 GCA_002914805.1 Parasponia andersonii
TATATATACATCGTTAATCATTATTGATTAAAATTCAATGGATAAACGGTCATACATACTGCATACCCTAGAAGATTTAGGCTTGTCACGCTTGTAGTTTTGGCTTTGCTGTAGCCTGTAAA
The DNA here is from genome assembly GCA_002914805.1 of Parasponia andersonii. Lineage (NCBI taxonomy): Eukaryota > Viridiplantae > Streptophyta > Magnoliopsida > Rosales > Cannabaceae > Trema > Trema andersonii. The sequence goes on from JXTB01000119.1 coordinate 793,182, forward strand.
CTTAGGCACGCTATATGTCCACGCATGCTTAGATATAACTATAAGCTATCCTAAGCTATAGTACTTTGGCTGTTGAAAAGATTGAAGCTGGTCATGCGCGTATCATTTCTAATCCTCAAAGAAGAAAAAAGTGACTCGTATTGAAACTCAAACAAAAATAACCTCTCCTATAATATATTAAATCATTTGATTGGAGAGCCGAAACACGCCAGAGCAGCAATATGTCGTTTGAAAAATTATTTCCTTCTCTGATCTCTCCTTCCTTGGGATTATTTAATTGATCTTAGATTATTGTTGTTCATAAGCTTAATCTCTTGTTCTTTGTTCGGTATAAGAAAAATATTGCTATAAAGAATTTATTGTACCAAGCTAGCACTACATATTATAGATGGTGACCGCATATTTTAAAATTTGTATGTTAGAGTTCGTAACTCGAATTCTATTTGCCTTGGTCTGAAAACTTCGTGGTGCGACATATGTGGCTTATATATATTTTAGGGTTTTTGAAATTATATATATTTTAGGCTCGATCGTGTAAAACTTATCTTCTGTACCTTATTTTTCGACATGATGAAATTTCTTCCTCTGTCAGTAATTTTTCCAGATTAGGGTTTTCCACTTAAATCTGTGTGTTTTTGTTTTTCATTTTTTTGTCAATTATCGTTCGGTAATTCTTAATATTGTATATGTAAGTTTCACATTCGCTAATAATCACTACAAACGCCTATTATTGCTTGTCTATGGTAAATATTAAAAAGAAATAAAATAAATGTCATACCATATTGAGTAACATTACTTTGGATGATATATCTTTTCTTTTTATTTTGTTTAATTTAAAAAAAAAAAAAAGAACAACTCGCGTACGTAATATGCAATCTTATCATTTTTATGACATATGGCCATCAATGTGATCTCGCAAAAAGCTTGGAAATAGAGAATTAAGAATTCAAGAAAAAGAAGAAAATAATTAAAACCCTGGCCGGCAGCTAGTAGGATCAATTGCATTATGGAGGAATGACATTTTAAATCTGGGCCACCTGACAGTTCATATACATACGGTCCTCCTTTTGTTTATGTCTTCTTTTGTACTTTTATCTTTTCCATTCTTTTTCCTGGCAGGATATTTGACCACCAGAGTCACAGTGGACATGTAAAATCACTTGGCACAATATATATATTTTAACATTACTATATAAGAATTAAGTACATCAATTGATTAGTACTTATGCCATGCATTATGCTTAATTCTTGTTTGCCATTTGCACTAACTTCAGGGGACTCAAAAACTCAACCATTAATTATGCTTTTAATAGAGGGAATCCTTAAAAAAAAAAAAAAAAAAGAAAGATAGAGGGAAACACATAAATAAATCAACCGAATTGTTTATGCATGTACGAAAGCTACAAGATTGAACTCAACAACTCCCCCTCTCTTGCTGAGACTAAACAAAAAAGAAAACAGTCCTCTCTAATAAGTAATAACAAATACAATCGGTGCAAAGTTCTTTGAGTAAGCACATGCAATACCCATATAAAGTCAGAACAACTAATCCCAAATTTGTTCTAAATTAATATAGATTAGTACATAATTCAAACCATACCCAAGAGAAGTTGTCAGTTGTCTATTTTAGGCTGACCCACCAATAATAAACTCGGTATTATCTTCAATGGATGTAATGTAGACAGTAGACTCTTTGCCAAGTGATAGTGGATTATAAAACTATATTCCTTAATTTTGATAACCACGTAATACTAATAAACAATAATAATTATGATAAAATAGGGTAAAATTACGAGGTGGGGACAAACGACAAAGAGTGGGTGCACGTGTGTGGAGTCAAAGCTGAAAGAGTCAACATACGCGCAAAGTGAAATTGGGTAAACGGTGGAACGAATATTTTGATCATACGGGCCACGCTTTTAAAAAGGCTTTTGGTAACAAAATCCAATCCAAAGGGGACAAACAGCCGCTACCAGCCTGGCCCCCCCGACCCTAACTCTCTCTTACCAGTTAACCCCTCTGTAATTCTCGCTTCTCAGCTTTCAACTTTCAACCTTCCACCTTCTCTTCGGTTTGACCAAAATTTGATAACTATATATATATATATTATATTTACAATTAACGAAACAGATCAAACCTTCCTAGTTCCCATTCGTGCATTTCTCTCTCTCTCTCCCACTCGCCAAAACAAGAGCGTGAGATATGAATTACTTATTAAAAAAATATCTTTTCTTTTCTCACTTTTCATTGGGAAAATTATATATATATATTTTTTGACGGAAGAAAATGTTTTTTTTTTTGGTATGTCCATTTATTGAAGTGACTTTGTGCCGCATACGAGGTCCACGTCTCACGTCTCCTAAACTTGCAATACTCTTGTTTTTGGTCCCCCCCCTCCTTTCTTCCCGCTATACCTTAGCATGAAAAATAATAATTGTACTTTTTTTTTTTTTTCTTCTCTCTCTAACTTTGTGTCTCTTATATATATATATATATATGTAATAGCACCGCCAAGGCCATAACCATGTCCAATATTGCCACCTGACTCCAAAGTCTCCAAACTCAAATTCTCTTCTCTTCTTCATTCTTGTTGATACTATTCACTTTCTTTCTCAATTTCTCTCTTGACCCGATTCAATTGACAGAATGGGAGTTCCACCAGTAGTACGGACCAAGAAAACAAAGGCGGTTGGGATTCCGATCATTGACATGTCAAGCGACGAGTCAGTGCTTCCGGAATCGATAGTCAGAGCATGTGAGCAATATGGTTTCTTCAAGGTGGTCAACCATGGTGTGTCCAAACAAGTCATTTCTAGATTGGAAGAGGAAGGGAATGGCTTTTTCGCCAAGCCCGCCGCCGAGAAAAGACAAGCCGGACCGCCTACTCCTTTCGGGTATGGCAGCAAAAACATTGGCCCAAATGGCGACATAGGCGAGCTCGAGTACCTACTCCTTCATACGAATCCTCTCTCCATTTCTGACAGATCCAAATCCATCTCCAATGACCCAATAAAATTCAGGTACTATTAAGTTCAATGTGATAGTAATATATTTGTGTTCTCTTGTTCTTCATATTGTTCACTCTTTGATTTTATTATTTTTATGTTATAACATTACCACATGGTGTAGATGACTTTAGGTTCATCCGTAGTTTGTGGCGTGTCTGATTAATTTTAGTTTTTTCTTGTTTTGGTTTTTTCTGTTGTTTAGTATTGCTCATTATAGTAAGACTTGGACGTGGTGTGCAAAGTGAAGACTTGGGTATTCATTAGACTTTATCTAAAAAGGGAGGAATTAATATTGTTTATATTTTAAATCGGTGGAAAATTAAAGATTGGTCAGCATTAGTGCTTGGTATCCGATATAGAAAAAAGATTAATAAATTTTGGAAAAATAATTGGTGGAAAACATTGTTTAATATTTTATATTTAATGCTAATTGGTATCCTAGAAAATGACATCTTTCCTTTATGGAAAAAGAATAGAATAAACAAATAAACGTAGCTATAGGAAAATAGTTTAATAAACTGACGAGGATTCTAAAGTTCAATGGTCTACCTTATGTCGATCATCGTTCTTTATTTAATAAAGAGTATTCAATTTGTGTCAGTGTTTTCATTTCATATTTGATATAAGCTGCTACGTGATATAAACAATTGTGGACCTTTGAATTAGTTGCAGGGCACTCTTTCATGACCTGTTCAAGGGCTCCATGACCTTGTGACCTTCATGCACACTCTTTCTATTTTTGAGGTTCAATTCCACCACCTTATCAAAGCCATTGAGCTAGACCGCTCTAAATCACTGTCATTCATATTTTAGGGAAAAGAAAATGAAAAAGAAGAAGAAGGTAAGTTGATAAGTGATAAGTTTCTAATTTGGGGTTCAAATAGTAACACGTGCAACCCTATTAGATGAGTTTGAGCTAGCCCCGGATGGCCTGCCAATTCTTTTTTTTTTTTTCACATAATAATACACAAAAGTCATTATGGGGAGGAGGAGAGAAAGAGTACTACTACTACTTTAATTGCCCTTTTATTGTCAACCACTAACTATAAGTAAGTTTCAATGTGCATGTCGTGCTTACTTTCAATAATTTGAGACTTATTCCTTTAGGTTTTAGGGCTTACGCTTCTCAAAAGAGTTAAAATACTAAAATTTATTACGCTTTTCTTTTTTTTTTTTTTTTTTTTTTTTTCTCATTTTCCATTCAATTATATCTGTGTAGCTTTTTTCCTCTTTTTTCCTCTTTCAAATCGTTAACTTTTTATGTTCTGACGAAATTGGGATTCATTTATGGCATGGGGTCAGATATATTCTATATATATGATCTAGTAATTGTAATATGTGATGCGAAGTGGAACATTAAAGTTATCGACAAGACCGCTCGGATCTTGCATGAGTTGACACAGTCAAAACCCATAAACTGTTATGGGAAAAATAATAAAAATGAAAAGAGAAATTAATTATGTACAGCAGATAGATATTCTGAAGTAGAATTGGACCCATGTTGAACTGGATGACTCCCATTTTCCGTGTATGAATATAATTAGCGAGTAAGTGACCATGCCATTATGTGCCTTTAGAAAATTAACCTTTGATAATATTTCATAAGCAGTGACATACGACATGAAAAATGTCACATTATACTAGAAATCAGTTACCTCGAATTCAAATCACAAAAAGTAAAGCATCTGTTTATTTTGTATAATAAATTCGAGAAAAACAAGAAAAGTAATAGCGTTTAACTTTAGTTAATTAATGAGGGTTATATTTCTTTTCATAAATGTGTACATTTATAGTAGTATCTACTATCAAGGGCACTTATTAATAATTGATGGTTTATCATTATTATTATTTTTTTTTCAGCTGTGTAGTGAATGATTACATAGAAGCAGTAAGGGAATTGGCTTGTGAGATTCTTGATCTGGTAGGAGAGGGTCTATGGATCTCGGATAAGTTCAGCTTTAGTAGGCTAATCAGAGACGTCCAAAGTGATTCACTCCTCAGGCTCAATCACTATCCACCTGTTAAGGAGCGGGACCCATCTTTCAAGCAGCTTCATCAGTACCCAACAGGTGCGAGTAATCCTGTTGGCTTTGGAGAGCATTCTGACCCTCAGATCTTGACCATCTTAAGATCCAATGACGTGGCAGGCCTTCAGATCTCTTTGCATGATAATGGCTTGTGGGTCCCTGTTCCTCCGGACCCCAAAAACTTCTATGTGTTCGTTGGTGATGCATTACAGGTAATCGGTTGAACATGGTTTTTATATGTTTAGCAATTCGCATGTTTCATCATCATCTTTGTTATTATTGTCATAATTAAAAAAGTTGAATCATAACTCTAAACAGGTTACTTTTTTCCATAAATAAAGTGAGAAATATATATACATGAAGAAACGTCTAAATTTTTTTTAATATTAAAATTCCATTAAAAAAATTGATGATTTTATATTTTTGAAAAATTGAAGGCTTTGACGAATGGGAGGCTTAGGAGTGTGAGACATAGAGCACTAGTTAACACGGTAAAACCAAGAATGTCAATGGTGTACTTTGGGGCACCACCACTGAATGCATGGATCTCTCCACTTCCTGAGTTGGTCTCGGCGGAGAAGCCCAATCAATACAAGCCCTTTACTTGGGCCCAGTACAAGAAAGCTGCATACTCTCTCCGCCTTGGGGATTCTCGTCTTAATCTTTTCAAGATTAATAATTCGGATATATTACCTTCAAGTACTCCTGGACTACTAGTACTTCGTGAAAATTAATAATCATCATTCATAATTGCATTGTACGTAGGGAGGAGCAATTACTTACGTAATTGTATATAGGCCACATGTTGAAAAGTCCATGATTGCCTCTCAATCTGGGGACGATATTTTTTGTTTCAAAGGCTTTTTTTTTTACATAGGTTGTAGGTACGTATTTGTAAGTTTAGAATATGGTTAATTAGTTGTATGTATGTACGAGAACTGATATGTACTGGGTGGAAAATATTAACTGTAATACTATAGTATATTTTCTTATAAAGTCGATCAAAAATTATTTGGTGATACTCAAACAGACTCGGGCACTAGGCCGGCCATTATATTTCCATAATTTCTCGAGTTCAGAAGTATTCAACTTATAAAAACATGGCATATTCATTATGTTAATATTGCATGTCATCAATAACATTGTGTCAATTAAGTAGTACTTTCTGTTCTCCTGCAGGGCACGTGTTGGGCCGCTTGGCTATCGGTTCAGTTAGGTATATAAATATAGCGAAGAAAATTACATTGTACCAACGACTCAGCTCTATGAAGAGGTCCATATCATTGAATTGGTGCGTTGTCACAATCGTTTGTCCAGTCTTGTTTCACTATTTCAGTTCCACTTGAAGCAGACGAATTATAAGTACATTTTAGCTATGGTCTAAAATATAGATATTCCACCTTGGTTTTTTTTACCAAACACTGATTGGAAATAGAAATAGCAATGTATATATAAGGAAAGTCATTTAAAGATCACCCTTACTTTTTTTTTTGAAAGCAGATCACCCATTAAAGTAGAGATAAAATGTGGATTATTTGTGCGAATTCAACCTCACCAAACCATACGGAAAACAAGATAAAAGTCACGGTTTTCCTATCAGACATAGAGTTTTTATTATTGTGTTAGGTGCGGCAAATTTTGAATAACTCTTGTTAGGTGTGAAAATCGTGACAATAACCCGAAAACAAGATTATGCCAACTTTAGGCAATGTCAAATATTCTAGTCATGAACTTACTTCTCATAATTGGGTAAATATTAATTAATTGAGTTTGAATAGTTAATCCATTTATTGCTTGGTAAAAAGTCTGAAACCCCACATTAATGCATGTCTCTTTCAAATATATATATGTAGCTGTCATGGTGATCTTATTATCAACATTATCACGATGGCGAACTTCAATAAATGAGAGAATATTATTCACACATTTTTAGATAATGATTGGAACATTAAAATTTATCATCTATTTTAATTATTATTTTATTTAAAATAAATTACATTATATAAAATTTAATTATCGAAATAGATAATAAATTTTTAGTGTAAATTTTTAGCGTTTCTAGCATTATTTTTTTTTATCGTGCACGCATGCACAGGATCACGACAGTGCCTTCTTAGATTTTTTTTTTGAAAAATTATTACTAATATTGTTATTATTTGGAAAAAAAAAATAAGAGTAGAAACCTGCGTCACATTAATTAGAAAATATAATACCATTATTACTCATGATGTCGTACGCCGTCTAATTTGAAAGTTGAATAAATTACTCATGATCTACAAATTTTGCAAAAGCAATATTGAAATGGTCTCCGTGGCTGATCTTGTTGATTCACCCCCTCATATAAAAAAGGTTGTTTAACGAACTTATTGACTCATGCAGTGACGATGAAAAGGCTGATAGCCAACTCCAGTGCCTTGGAGAAGGAAATTATATGGCAAGAATTGCGTGATATACTGTACATAAGTAGCAGTACTATACATGACTTTAACGTACAAACTATATGTTTCTTGTGACCAAAATTGTTTTGCATGAAGCATCTACTTCTCTAAATTTCCAACTATATACTCTCACAAACAAACTGAATTTGAACCAAAAAGTAATGTCAACCATTCAAAATCAAATACATATATATACATATGAATATGTATAAATGAATATCTACTTGATTTGAAGCTAGGCTAGCTAGCGCTCTAGGAAGCGCATGCATATGCATATGGCTTCGCTTGTGTTGTTTTTGGGTGCTGTTCTAATGCGACTCCACGGTGATAATGATGAGGGTTGGCAAAGTGGTGATCAGATCACGTCAAGTACAGAGGCCGATGGTCACTACTACTACTACTACTCCAATTACAGCTGTAGTACTAATCCTTATAATGGGGAGGCCATACTCATCTCCGCCGATGATTTTGTTTCGGGAATTCGAAGCCAGCTGGACGATTTTCAAATTAACAACTGGAAAATAGCTGACTACTCTTGCCTTTGGTCCTAAAATTATACGCATATATCATATCTACTATTCCACTACTACTACTACTACTAGTTTGTTCATCTTAATCTCTTATCAAAATTTCAAATGTCATATATGTAACTTCATCTATGTAAGCACAATTTATATAATTCAGATTATTATCCATCTGTAATTGATGCTAATGCCTCCCAATTTGTACTGGAAATCATATTAATTACTCATATCAATTATTAAATTGGTAACTACTAATCTAATAGGTATTTTTTTTTACTTATATATAATTAAATTTTTTAGCCATTAGATTATTATCCAATGATAATCTAACAATTATAATAAAACACATAAAAAGACGTCTATTATTAATGTTATTTTTCTCTCTTCTTTTTTAATATAAAAAAATATGCATAAAAAACTTTTATTGACCAAAATGATACCTATGTATAAATAAAAGAAAATATCTATTAGATTGGTGCATATATATATATATATATCCAAATTAAGATATAAAAATTCGTGACAAGGTAAGGAATATAAATAGATCTATTATATGACCTATCTTTTTTTTCCCTGGATGAATCAAATTGAGCTTGAAATATTTCTATAATTCTTTATTTTGTATCTATTTAGAACATATTACGACTATAATATTGGCCTATGTATTTAAATTCGAGGTTAATATCGAGCATCTTTTCCATTGCAGCACCCTGATTTTTGTGTCGTACGTTCAGCATATTTTCTGAACACGAACGACATGTGTTTAGATGCAGCTAGCAAAAATTAGGAGTTCTAACGATGTTCTTCTCATTTTCAATTTGTTTAAAACAAAAAGATTTTGAAAAGAGTCAATGATATGTTGTTTTCTTTCTCAAAAAGGAGAAAAAAATGATATTTTGTTTTCTGGTAAACGACAGTAGACTTGAAATGAAAATGACATGTAGTTTTGGTGTACAAATGACAATTTACATGCTGTTTTAGCTTAAACAATTGCACATTTTTAAGAAAGAAACTATATCTATTTGGTAGTCAAGGCTACGTGAAGCTTCTATCGGCGCCATGTGGTGTTTTAGAATACAAATTACAAAGTATACTATACAAGGGTTTTTTTCTTTCTCTTCGTTTTTTTGATATTATTATAAACGACAGTATACGGTAAACGACGACTGCTGTGTAGTTTTGGTACTCAAATGACAAACATAGTATCGCTTTCAGTTAAAGGAAAATATATTTTAAAAGAAACTTTCACGCCTAATTATATAAAGGGCAATTCATTTCTAAAATAAAACGTAAAAGACAGGAGTTTTGACAAAAAGAATATGTCGTTTTTAGAGACAATGAGCGACGTGTAGTTTTCATACATGATACTATTAGAAAAAGACAAACTTCATCTCATTTAAATTAAAATTGTTGCAAGTTTTTTTTTTTTTAAATAAAAAGACGTGTCGTTTATTATAGAAAAATATGCTTTCAGCCTCGATAACCACATGTCGTCTGTCTTATGTGTGTGGAGATTTTTTTGTAGGAGCAATCTGGTACCCAACAACACAATCACACATGCTATGAGCTGTTAGGTAGTTTTAATTAATAAATTAAGTTTCAGATAAATTTTACTAATTTAAAGTTTAATTATAATTAATCAATTGTAAATTAATACATATCATATATGGTCCTGTAGCGTTACTTTTTTTTAAAAAAAAAGCCTTGGTTGAATATCAGTTGTATATAAAGAAACAAGAGTGATCAGGATGATCATACATTTAATTTAATTTAGTGGAAATTAATTTATGGGGTAGCTAGATAAATTTCATGGGATATTACAAGCATTAATCGAACACATATGAATATAAATATTATTATGGTTTCGGCCGTTTTGGGCCTTCAGGCAACTTACGTGTAACAAATTTTGTCTGTCGATGTACAAATACAATATTGTACAGCCAAGTGTATGTAATAGGAAACAATTAATATTGAAGCTTAAATCCGGTGTTGAGTAATTAAGGAGCAATAAGCCAAGTATCCCCTTCAACATAGTAGGTTCCTATGAAAGGTTTGGCCTCTTCGTCGGTCAACATCCGGGCCCACCGAACTCTTCCTGTCAAGTTAGCTCCCGGTCCGCTGCACTTGTATTCACCGTAATACACGTTTCTGTATACACATGTACATACAAAAATGGTCATCATCATTAATTTTTCTTCTTTTTTCTTTTTAAAATAATAATTCTAATTAGAAAATGTACTCTAGTATATGAACTTTATATATATATATATATATATATATTAGCTTTAATTAACTAATGAGTAGTGGTACTACTTACAGATCTCTCTTTTGGTCACCCCAATCACTCCATCCTTGGGGAAGAACAATGTTATCCATGAAGGTGTAAGAGAAGACAACCCTGGAATAGTCACCCCATGCTCTTCCGAGGTACAAGTGTCCACTTCCTGTTACCACGCTATCCTTAAACGAAAACCCACTTTCCAATGATGAACTGCTCCGCTTTTGGGCAGTTATCCACGCCACCTTCTTCGCCGTTGAATTTAAATAGCACTTCTATAAATTTTACGTACATAATTGATGACATATATATGTGTGTATATATGTATATATATAAGCCAAATTAATTTATGTAACAATATTTATAACAAATTTCCAATTAAACTAATTGCACAATATATATATATATATGTATAATTAATCAGGTGGTCATCATCATCACCTCATAAAAGGACCTGCCGTAGCCAAAAATGAAGTCGACGGAACCTTGAATGAAACAATTATTAAAATAGTGAAGACCCTTGTGATCGTATAGAGTGTCTTGGGTTCCATAAAAGCTGCAGTTGAAGAACGCAGCCTTGGTCCCTGATATGCGCACCGCCACGGCTTGTCCTTTGCGGGACCCGACCTCATGTGGAGCCGTGTTCTGCATTCATTACGCATTAGTACTAATATTAATGTGTCTTATAATAATTAGTTAACTAATTCAATCAATTAAAATACGTACATTCTCCTCCAGCTTTTACATTTTTTTAAAGTCTCCAATCAACTAATAAATTATGAGAATTTTGGGTCTATGGCTTTGAAGCTTTATGGGTATTATCTACCATATATACTGTGTACTTTATTAACTCATTTCGTCTCCTTGTCACGTGGAGTGCCAAATTTAAATGTTGTCAAGTATAAATGTGAGTGCAACTAAGTACACTTACAGTTGAGGAACCCGTGACCATATACAACCACGATTTTGAAGCTTTTGCGCAGTAAACAGACGTTTGTTCCCTCCAAAAAGAGTGCTAATATATACTAATTAACTGAAATTCTTGTTCACATTTATATGTTAAATTTTAGTAAGGCCACTTTTTTATTTCATTATTTTAAGCGATGAATAAAAAATATAAGAGCAAAACAAAGTGTAGTCTTTGGATAAAAGAAATAGTGTTGTGACTTCTGTGACGCTGGTCTTTTACATGTATTTATCTGATCTGCTCGTAGCTAATTAAGTCGACTTTGAATATCATATATAGAGTTATATATGTGTGTGTATATACATATGCCCATATATGTATAAATACAATGTATGCATATTACTATATTTACCTCAAATTTGACGTTGACGGCCACAAAATAGTTAGCTTCGACGGCAACAGTCGCACTCTGAAACGTCCTCAATGGCTTCCCATCTTTTCCAGTGGCAGATGCGGTGTCATTCCCAGTAATTGTGGGGGGATTATCAGCATCACCAAAGAACGTAATAAA
>JXTB01000119.1:805678-959807 GCA_002914805.1 Parasponia andersonii
CAAGTTGACTTAGATTTCCGTTGATTTTTTTCTTTTACCCCTTTTTTTTTTTTTTGTTTATTTCATTCACTTTTTGATATATTTGCTAAACACGGTGGTGCGTGAAGTCCACTAGGCCACCTGACATGTTTCCTATAACCCAAGTTTTTCATGAAGAGCCATTTTTAGAGTAGATGGCCATAACACGGCGAGTGTTGGGTTGGGACCCCAAAACTCTGCATTTCGTTTTGTGTATAGAATTCAATCCAATATTCTTCTCCCATAATGTATTAATGTGTTAGTGGAGAAAACATAGCTGTATTCCATCTAGCTGGTAGTACAATTCGCAATCTGATAAATGATAATATATAAATGGTGTTGGTGTACTAGATCCTTCCTACCAAGTAGCCAATATCCACTTCAATTATAGCTCCACGCATAGGTGTGGGCCTGGGTAAGATTTTTCTCTTATCTCGTTGATCCACATTTTGGAGAGACTTGAAAAGTATGAGTATCTCCGGCCTCCACTACTCTCACATTAATAATAGGACTCTATCTCTGTATCAGTTTCCGTTAAAAATAAAATTCAAATGTAAAGTTGCAACACTCCAAAGATGGCAATTGGGAATAAGGAAACTCCAATTCCTATCCGTGATTTCAAATCTGGGTTTTTATTAGATTGCAGCCAATATGGTCCTGGGGCCTAATTTGGACTTTGTTGTAGGTTAAGATAGATAGAATGGAAAATGTTATGGTTACAATATTAATTTAGCTTTGCGCTCTATTCTTGAAGGATCAAACCGGCCCAACACCAAAGGGAAAATTCTTTTCATTAAAACTCAGATGATCAGATAATTATGGAAATCTAATACCCGAAGGATCGATGGAGATGTGCATTATGAGGAGCCGATCAGATAGGTTGGGTGGCATAAATCATCAAGGCCATTACTGGACGCTACCAAAGCGTTATTCAAGAAAAACGACACCGATATTAAAGAACGACATTAACCTCAACAATCTTGAACGACAATACTCGAAACACAACATAACAAAACCGAGACAAAATTGCTAAACAAGCAAATAATAATATGTAAACATAGTCAGTGAAAACGACTAGACAGCAGGAAAATTGAGAAAACGACAATCACATTACGAACGCAAAAATATATGAACCACGACATGAATATAAAACGTCATTAACTGGAAATGACAGCCATCATAAAACGACACGAACTGTGAAAAAAATGAAAAAAAAAAAGAAAAAAAAGAAGGAAGTAGAAAGATCACTTTTGAAACACTGTTAAAAGAAAAAAGAAATAATCAACAATTAAAATTTGAAAGAAATTAAGAAAAGTGTTGTGCGATCTAAAATCTATATGTTGGTCAATGCCAAAAAGGGAAAGTTAGCGACCAAGTTGAACGGGTTAGATCGCATATGAATTTTTCTGATTGAAGTGCGACATCCTTCGAATGAGTTAAGTACGATCTCCTCCGAATGAATTAAGTGCGACCAGTATGAAAAGGAAACTAGATCAAGTTTCATCAAACGGGTAATCTACAAAGAAAGGGAAACAAGTTTCTGAATGGAGATCGACCAATCATTTCATTTAAGTTATTACTTAATTATATTGTTACTCGAATTGTATTTTCTGATTACATACTTACCCGTTTTCATAAATGGGAAACACTGAGCCACCCTCACCTATATGAATGGAGCTTAGTGTTGTTATAAAAACTTCTGGACTATACACTATACTCTTTATAGATTCTGACATTGAGACTTAACGAAACTCTTGTAATTCTCTAGAAAATAGTGGAAAATAGTGGACGTAGACTCATCTTTTTTGGGTTGAACCATTATAAAATTCTTGTCTTCTTTTTTGCTTTGATTTATCGATCATTTTCTCACACAAGTCACATCTTACAATTTCCTAAATTCATTGTTGACAAAACTTCCGTCAACAAAAAATAAATACAAAATCAAGAAAAGAAGGAAATTAATAGGAAAATAACCCACCACCAAGTAAATCATAACTTTAGAAAACGACGGCAACTATTAACAGACAAAAATGACAATTACATCAAGTATACAAAATGGAGAAACGACAACAACGAAATTATACGAACAACGACACAAGATTCGTAGATCGAGAAGGGCAATTTTTAGTCCTTATATATCCTAAATCCTATTTTAGTCTCTTAATTTTGAAATGTCTAACAATGCGCTGGTCTTCTTTTGGTTCTTGACCTTATTAATTAGCACATTTTTCTACCTAATTGTGTTTTATAGTCTTAAGTTTTGTATCTTGCTCTTATTTCATATAATCTTGTTATAAACTAGGGTTTAAATCTGGTATAAAAATAGCATAATTCAGGATAGCACTACAGTGTGATATGGAATGTTCAGGAATCAAACTAAGATAAATCATATTTAAGGACTAAATCTGGAACATTTTAAAAGTCATGTATCAAACCAGATTTTAAGTTATTCAGTGACTAAAATAAAATTATCCCAAATGAGAAAAAAGTCCAAACCGACAGCAATTGGTTGATAAAAGCTACATTTGCAGTATTGTTTAGCATAGAACTACCAATAATGTTTATTGAGTTTTTAGTGTGTGTAAGTTGTTTGTTTGTTTTTTTTTTTTTTTCAGGCATAAAATTAAGTCCTGATTGTATTGATGCTGTTACAAAAAGTTCCTCACTCAAAGTGTAGTCGATGCCTTTTTCAAAAAAACAATTAAGTTGAATTATATTGAGTGAGGAGCATTCATATTAAAAAAATAAATTGTCGACTTTATTTTTCCTAAAATGCATTAGGTTCAGTTAATTTAGCTGTAAATTTTTTTTAAAAAAAGTACAAATCTTATTTCGATACATGATTTTTATAATGTCCCAAATTTGGCACCGAACTTTGTTTTTGTTTCAATTTTGACCTATGAATTTTCAGACGTCTTATTATATTGCTTCAATTAATAATGTCTTATTGTTCAATTTTTGACTATTAGTTTATAATAAGATTGTGCAACCTAAGACAAAAAGATCGTCCATAACTTAGCTGCCAGCTATGGACATTATGGGACATTCTAAAGGATAGAGACCAAAATGAAATTTAGATTATTTTTTTAGACTAAAAACAAAAGCAATTTAAAAATTAATAACTATTATTCACATGGTCTCAAAAAATAAAATAAAATAAAATAAAATAAAATCATCCTTGTCTCAACCTCCCAGCTGAAAAAGAAAAAGAAAAATAGAAAATAGAGAGATAGAAGGGTATGACCATTGCCCATTGGTCACCGATGAGTTAGAGCCGAAGAATGTTATAGATCAAGTGGAATACCATCATCCCAAGTAAAAGTATGGTCCATAATTAAAGACCCAAGTCAAAGTTTCTTGCGTACCAACTCTCTCATCTGATATTCATTTCTTCTCAGTTTCCACTAAAATTTTTGTAGAATATCAATTATCATTGACCATTGACCATTGACCAACACGGACGTCCGCTAAATCCAAGTCAAACAAACAAATCAGAGCGAAGGGTGGTGTCTGCCATTACCCCCAGTAAACCGACATGGAAGACGAAACAATCAATCAAAACGACAATAATGAAAATTAACGACATTAATGTTTTAAAACGACAACAGTTAGAAAACGACAGTAATTGGAAAACTACAACTGCTAGAAACGAAAAGAATCTAAAAACAATCGTCAACATATAAAACGATAGCAATCAGAAAACGACGTCAACGTAATAAAGAAGCAATCATCAATATATAACATGATGACAATCAGAAACGACGAATATATTAAGAAACGATATCAGCGTAATAAAGACAATGACTTTCAAAAAACGACATAACCTTAGAATCCACTTCCACCGTTTTACAAAACGATAGAAACTATTAAAATTGAGTAATTTGACATATGAAAGCGCAAATCAACGACAAATGTTTTTTTTAAAAAAAAAAAGACCAAGCTATATAACAAAATGACACGAACTTTAGAAAACGACATGAGACCTGAAAAACGAAAACAACTCATAAACGGACAGCAATTAGTTACGTAATAAGTCTTATTAATTTAAGGGGAGCCTTTTGTGGGGAGAAGCAGAGAAATCTAGAATGAATCATGTGCTTATAAGTTATGTCGTTTCTTCTTTCCTTGTCTTAATTATTGACAGCATGGATCAGCATATATAATAAAGTCCTGATTTAATAGTTGCCATATTAATTCAACAACTCATGCAGTCTCAGCTGATGCAGCCGGAAGCCCCGGAAATTGTTGAAAAATGGAGTGTTTAGCTATCATTATCGTAAACCATTTCAATGTCGTAATTATTATCGCCTTTATCTTTCCAATAAAATAAAAAACCATCTTTCGGATTAAGAAAATATCATCCTTATCCATCATAAAAATAAATAAATAAACTTTCGGCCTGCTAGGTAACCCTTAGATATGGCCCATAGAAGACAAAATGTCCCAATTTTTTTTTTTTTTGGGTGGGCTTTAAGGTATAAGGTGAAAAGCAAAAACAATTACAAATATACGGTAGTCTAAAATAATTCAATTTGTGTACAGGACGCGGCTGTCATTTTTGTAAAAGAAAATGAAAAAAACATGACCTTAGTTATATATTTAAAAAAATGAAAAGTAAACACTGAAATATGATGGTTTAGTCCCTGGCTGTAGTTACTCGTACCAAGCCAATAATTTGAATCCCACACCTTCATTTTAATTTTTTTTTTCATTTCTTTTTTCAACTTTTTTTTTTTTTCATTTTTCTTTTTCACTTTTTTTTTGGGGTTTCCTATTAACTTCTCATTTTAATTTTTTTTTTTCTGGGGGAGTCATATACTCTGTTACTTTTCTTTACTATATTTTAGTTTTTTTCCCTTTCATTCTTTTCAGAGGACCAAAAAATCTTTCATTCTTTTTTTCTTTTTAAATTTTTCAGGGACCACAAATTCCCTGCAAGATAAAGCATGAGTGAGTAATAAACTACAATTATTTTTTTAATTAGTTATCAGTTATTAATTCATTTGTTATCATTTTCTTATTTTTTGTCCCATTTTTCTTTCTTTAACACTCTTTTTTGTTTTTTTTCCCTCTCTTTGGGATAATGAGTTACAATTATTAATAGGAAAAATGGTTATTAGTTAACAATTGAAATTAGTTAATGGTTACTAGTTACTAATTATCAATTTGGATTGGTTACTGATTATCAGTTACTAATTCTACTAGTTACTAATTTAGAATTGATCACTAGTTACCAGTTACCATATCTACATGTCCTGACTACTAATTTGGGTTCCTAGTTTATCTATTTTGTTTTTAAATTTTTTCCCTTTTCTTTTTTTTTTTTTTTCCCTTTCTCATTGAGCCATTGAAACAATTTTTTTTCTTTTTTTTTGAGCTATTATCTTTTTTTTTTTTTTACCATATATCAGTATACAATATAGTTACTAGTTACCACTAATTCGTTACTTTGATTTTTATTAGATTGCTTACTAATTATTAGTTACTAATGACTAAAATCATTACTAATTATTCTAGTTACCAGTTACTAATTTGCTTATTGGTTTCCAAATTAGTAGGTAATTATATAATATTAGGATAGTTAGGTTCCTGGAAAGGGTTTGAGTTTTCAATATTAATGTTCTAAAGATGGTTTTGGGCAAGTTCCAAGTGTCATGATCGCCAACGGTTTGGTACATGTAATGGAATTATGGATATAATATTAGATCTAATTCATTAATAATTTAACTATTTTTTCATTGAATTGAACGCATATATAGCTATTTGGTCTACTTGCTTCTAAGACCAAATTAATTAAGAGTGGCTTCAAGGTTGCGGCCGTTAGTGCTTCAAATGAGGAAGCCTTTGAATGTCTCATTAACAATACTTATAAATCAACATTAAGTAAATTGTGTTGGCCCACGTCCTGGCCCCTTCTATTGTTCAATTATTAAGGTTCAACACGTTTTCATTCTGTTAAAACGTAACCCAAGTCACGAGGCTGCGACGCTTATAATTTAATACTAAATATTAACACTGAAAACGTCCTTCTAGAATATTAACATGAATATTTAATCTTTTTTTTTTTTCATATATATAACATGAATAATTAATCTCACATTATGTACATTGTACAAGTTCTTATTCATTTTCAAAAAGTTAATATTAGTGCACGTACACATGTAAATGGAAGCAATATCTTTTATTTCACATAAATATTATTCAGTCTTCATCCTGGCCTCTTGATTGTACTAATTCAATTACATATAGTTACGTACAAGAAAGCCGAATCTAGATTCTACAAGAAAGCTAAATTAACACTACAAATAAAAGGCTAAGTTGAACAAATTAAAGTTATGGCCAATTTTTTTGGCTTAAAAGAAAAAAAGAAAATTAAAAAAAAAAAGGTGTATGTTTCTTTCTCTCGCCACCTAAGTTGTCAAATTAATTCTTGCAACATCAGCTACATTTATATGTATTTGTCACGGAATCTCAAATGCGTCACGTAAGCAAATTCTTTTGATATATCATATATGTATTGTTTGTTACTATTATTAGACATTAATTTAGTCTTCATTGCAAAGCTGTCTCTAAAAACCGTAGATCTTCTTCGCTCCACCAATTCTCCAATGAGTCCCCACCACTTAACCAATTGTCGTTTTGCCCATATCCTTGAATATCCGCCCCGTACCCGTATTGGTATGAAGTACCTGACCCATTTTCTGTCGGGCTACCACCCGATGGGTTCGGGTTACCATAGTCAGTTTGGTCCGAAACCGACGACAATTGGGCCTCCGACGTGTCGGACGAAGTGCCGGACATGTCGGGCCTGGAATTCGGGACGACCAAGTTGGAGCCCCATTGGCCGACCCCACCTAAATCAGAGGATCCGGTAGCGGGTTGGGCCGCGGGAGACGAATCGGATCGACCCGCCTGGATCCGTTCGATTAAACGGGGAATCCATACGTAACGCATGGCGTCTTGGAATTGTTTGCTGTTGACGTCACATTTGAGTTGCTTCGCTTGCTTTTGGACTCTGGTTCGCCAATAGTTCTTGATCTCGTTGTCCGTTCTACCGGGGAGGTATTGGGCTATTTTGGACCACCTATACATTTAATAATTTCATTTTAAGTCACATCGCATTAATACTTACATGATCATATATATTATAGTCATTAAATATCGCAACACCGCGAAAAATCTAAACTAAAAATATCGTTCCAAAAAAATAATAATAATAAAAAATATATAATATATAATATTAAAAAAAGGGCAGTAATAAGTACCGGTTGCCCCAGCGAGAATGAAGTTCAAGAATCAAAAGCTGTTCTTGGAGCGTAATGTTTCCTCGTCGGACGCTTGGACGCAAGTAGTTTAACCATCTCAATCTGCAGCTTTTACCAGTTCGTTTTAGCCCTGTTTTTATTATTCATTGTCACACCCAAAAAAAAAAAAAAGAAAGATTAGAGAACTATAAATTAGGGGATGATAAGAAGTACCGAATAATTAATTTACATTAATTAGTAATTAACTCAGGACTAGGAATAATCTCTGCTAGTACCCAGAATTAGGTTTCACTAAAAAAAAAAAAAAAAAGATATTTTCCGAGACATAGTTGTTGAATTAATTGAAGCTTTATATTTATGGGTTTGAAATACTATATTATAAGAAAATAATAAATAATAAAGGTACCTGCATGGCGGGCTAGGGAGTTCCAGCGACCTTCACCATGGATGGAAACGTAATTGAAGAGCATGGAGTCCTCCTCAACTGTCCATGGACCCTTCCTTAGGTCCACTTGATCTTCTTCACTTATTTGTTGAGTACTACTTAAAGACCCATATAATTGATCTCCCACCGGACTAATATCCATTGATATATGAATATATATATATATATATATATGTATCTGATATTATGTTTTCAAGCTAGGTAGCTCAAACCAAAGAGGGTATTAAAAGAGAGATCTATGGAATATTAGTACGGAGGTAAGAGCTAGCTAGGAGTAATTCTGTATTTGGGGTAAAGTTTAGTTGAATTGGATTAATGTGTTAGGAGATGGATTGGATGAGAAAGGATATATATAGAGAGGTCTAAAGATGGGGATTGGACTGAAAATTAATCCTAGTAAGAAGAAAAAAGTGACGCATACAAGTATGATGTGTGATGTGTGATTTGTGATTGAACGCGGCACAGGAGAGAAGATAATTATAAATAATAATACTGAAATTAATATTCTACCTTTCTCAATATTATATATACTGCGTAACATTTTGTTTCGGGTTTGACCCATTGACTATTGGGTCTACCCCTCAAGCACGCGGACATTAACATACTTCTAGACAAGTACTTTCTAACACTACTTGTACGTGTTTTTCTTTTGGTTCTCCTAATAATTGTAACAGTAGGTACGTTTCAATGGTAAGAAGATATGTATCCTAGTGGTCCCTTTTAAATTGTAAACATGTAATTATTTCTATTCCAAGTAGTCTTTTTTTATTCTTTAATTCATTATTAACTTCTATATTAGTTCAAAGGCCTAGTCGTACTATGTTTTGCACCATGTGAATATAATGTGTTAGCGTTCACGACCGATCGAGGTTTTCGTGGGAATTCATTAAAATAGCTTGTTACCGACCACTATGATAATACTTAACATCTTGTGCTCTAACACTATTTAAATATAATATATGTTTGGCTAAACATTACGCACAATAGAGTCGTGACATTGGCCCATAGTTTGATCATAGTCCTCCCCAAGGGATGGTGTTGACTACATATAATTCTAGAGATGATCAGAAATGTCAGTCAAAAAAAACAAACCAATTTTTTAACTTTTTTTTTTCCTATAAAAGACATGAAAACAATAGTAGATGTTTTTTTTCCAAATAAAAAAGTGTGGTTAATTACTAGTGAATGGTTTTAGTTGTCTCACTTTTTATCATTTATTTTAATTTTAAAGGTTTGTGTATTCTTGCCAAAACTATCGACACATAAAGTCTTTTCACGTCTTTGGAATTCAACATCTGTGTTAGGTTGAGTGAGTGAGGGAGGGAATTAGAAAATTGAAATGCAGAAGCAATGTTTGATTAAATTTGTTCACAGAGTTTTGACATACGATACAATAGAGTCAGCGAACATGGATATCTATATATATATATATGTTTATTTATTGGCATCTAAAGGCATGAAATTCAACGATTTAACACTCAAAAACCAAATTATATAGGAGAGATTTGGTTAAATAACGGAAAAGTGGTCAACTTTATCGCATCGACGTGTTTGTTTTCGCCAAAATCTTCGGTTGTATGCCTAATTTATATCTGTTCTATTATTAGTGTACATTGTTTTAGCAGTTTTGACTTTCTAAGACTTAAAATCTGTTACATAGGCATAGAAAGTTTCAAAATGTTTTCTTGTTTAATTAATCCAATGTCAAACTATTTCATAATTTCAAATTCAGCATGTGATAATGCAAATCAATTTGATAATTAAGAAAGGATCACTATCTCTACTACAACTACGTACGTACCTACCCTGGTTTGGTTAGAAGACTGGTTAGCACTACTGCGTCTTGAATGATCTAATCCATTATATTGTAAAAAGGGTTAGCTTTTTAATTTACTGAGGTTTAATGAGTTTCTTCCCCAATACTATACATATATTATGTGTACTTTTTTTGATCCTCTCCATTTAATTTTGAACCTTAGAAAAATTAGTCAAAAGAAAGTCCCATATTAGGAATATAAATATTCTAATAGATAAATAATCTAGAAGAAATTAAAGCCATTAACAAAGATTGGCACAAATTCTCTTCTTTAGAAGAAATTTCCTTAACTTGCAATCGTTTCTTGTCTCCCAAGCACTACTTGTTATATATAAACTTGATCCTTATCCATCGAAGTAGACTAAATAATTACAATAATATTCCTATTATAAGTTAATCGTCATCCAATAAGCCCATATTCTAAAAATTAATTTTCTTTCATTGGAGGACTACATTATTTCTTGATCTTGTTGATCACTTCATGTAGACCACACATATAAAAAATGAGGCAGTAAAATTATTCCAAAATGTAACAGAGAGAAAAAGGAAAAGAACGAGTCAAAAATATTCACTAGATTGGTCCCTACATCGATCTTAAATGGATGAGGTATACACATAGTTTTGGGAATAAAAAGTGTGTAGAATGTGGGGAATCAGTTCAAGGCCTCGAATAAATCCAGCAAAGCCACATATGAAGGATGTTGGTGCCTAATTAATCTAATACGTACTCACTTTTTGTCAAAACATAGATTGAGGTTTCGGGTTATTGGCATGGCATTATGTTTTGCATATGATGACATCAATTACTTTTGCCTTCCCGAGGAAACCAGTTATTAAACAAGTATATTGCTTCCATTATACATAGATTTAATACATTTTTCCTTAAACATGTAATTAAACTGCACAAAATAATGTTTAAATAAGTTTAGATTAATTAGTTGCGATTAGTAACAACTAGTCATGGAAACTAGTTTTTATATGTATCGACCTATTTATTAATTAATTACAACAAATATACTTTGCCTTTTGCTTTCTGTTCAAACATTCTAAAGCAGGCCAAAATGCCATTAATATTATTCTTCACAAATGTTTAGTGCCAAACTTTTTCTATGAACCTTTCCTTTAAATCGTAGTGCCACTCATGTACCGCGCTATAAAGTTTGAACATAATAGAGTGCACTTGATTGTTTCATGAAACAAGGATACCAGTTTATTATAAATTTAATTACCGCTAAATTTGTTTGATATTATCAAGCTACCAGCTCTGAGGACTGGTTCAAATTCCCTATCCCCTTATAAATTATGGATAATGCTAAGTATCTCAACTTATTTATTAAATTTAGTAAGTAAATTATCACTATTCAATTAGTAAATACTAATAAATTTATTTATAATAATTTTTAATATACTAATTGAACTTATTAGTATAAAATTTTAGTAAACTAATTGAGATATCTAGTATTATCTCTAAATTATACATTAAAGGAAGAGGAGAGAATGAGACCGAAATTAGTCAGTCGTGTAATATATATAGCTGCGGAAGTCTTTTTTTTTTTCCCTCTTATTTCTTTAAAGTAGCACTACTTATACAGCAATAGGGTTCATCTTGAGCCATGAAAACATTAGCCATGAGAGAACGTTTTAGATGCTCGAATTGAAAATATCCAATACCTCACCAGACCTCTTCAGGCATCGCGTGTTTTACCATATCTTTGAAGAACTAGAGTTTCTTCATCATTTAATATTTAAAAAAATAAAATAAAAATGCCACCCGCAAATTGAAGAGGTCATGTTTTCAAATACATTCTTATGCATCCGGTTCCATTTTATTAGAAAGAGTCGGAGAGCAATGCTATTCATCACAAGCCATAATTTTTACAATCCAACTGTCCTCTTTCCATTGAAGCATGACCACATTTTTTCAATATAAAAAATATCTTCTAGAGTCCACACTCAAAGATAAAAGGTTGACATACCTCACATGCCTCGGGATGAGCTCGGGACTCGGAATAAAAATATATATATATACATGGTTGCCAAGGTTTTCTTTTTTCTTCGCGTGGTTATTTTTTTTTTAATCATCGTTGGATTATCATTACTATCTAATGTCTAACGATGATTCAATAATTATAATAAAATACATAAAAAGACGTATATCATTAATTTTTTTTCTCTTTTATATTTTATAATAAAAAAATATTAACTAAATTAATACCTACATATAGGTAAAAAAAAAAAAAATTTACTGAATTGATGTTTTATATATATATATATATATATATCCCCGGGTACGTATGAGAAAAAAAAAAACACGTTTTCTCCTGATATAAAAGATACTGTTTTCAAGGTAAATATCCTATAATTAGTAGCAGCGTACAATCGCTAAAAATATAAATAAAGGGCCACTCGACAGTATGACTTTTAGTGATTATGCATCGTTAAATGCTAGGATCTTCTTTTAAGTGTCTTTTGGAGATTATGGCGTGTGGCGTCCCAAGATGTGCTACATTGAAGAGTACGTAAGATAATTCATTTCTTGAATAGCTCCTAGCTGATACGACTAATGCTTTAATTATTGTTGGTTTAAAATTAATTACAATTAACAAGGTGCCTAGCAGCAGTGATGGCACGTACATACTTTTTCCACAGCGTTATCGATCCTCGTAGTTCCTCATTTAATGTCTAATTGCCACTTGTCGAACTACAAATCTTATGATAAGGTCGGGCTTTCAAATGAAAATGATATCTATAGGTGAATTTCAAATTCGGTATCGTCATGAACATTGGTAAATCTATGACTAAATCTAGCTTGCTAGGACGTCTCAATTGTACCATCTCAAGTTTATTTGTGGGATTTTGACGTGAATAAGAATAAATTGGTCCGAAATGACTTTTTCATAATGATTTTTTAAAAAATTACGATTGTAACAAAATTTATTTCATCAAAAATATTGTATATTGTGAATATGGTCACAATATTTGTGATTACACTCATAAAATTTGTGATACGTGGATATTTCCATTTATAAGTATATCAAATATCAAGTATGAGACGACGAAATCTCAACAGTTAGGGATGCAAATCTTTTGGCTAACGGCCCAAAACTATATTACGTTACATGGCTTCTAACTTGTCATTCGTTTGATACATCTGAGACTTATAATATGAAGTGGCGTTGAAATCAAGTTTTGAAAAGACACCTGTCACCCAATTAAATAAGAAACTATGGAATAAGAGACATCTTCTGACAACGACACTATCACTAATAGTGCGTCTTAATTCGCAAACGAAACGAAAAGGCAAGTAAGAGATATAATGTCACATTTCTTGTTCTATTGAACTTTGTTGATGTGCTAAATCATGCTCCATGCTTTCCTGCTTGATTTAAATATTTTTTAATTAACAAATAACACTAGAAAAGGTTCTCAAATTTCACATAATTGTAAGAAATAAATGAAACAAATCTTGTTATCTTTTTTTTTTTTTTTTGGTGATATGTATATATATCTGATTCTTAATGAACAATAAATTAAATATAGCTTTTAAATAATTAATTAATAAATGCTTAAAATTTTAATTGTTACGTCATTTAAGAAGTATGTGAGCTTATTTTTTTAGAAAGAGACAAAAGAAGGCAGTATATCTCGTTTCCACTCTACACAGAGGAAAATCGCTATTTCTAAAAATTAACAAAATATTATATGTGATTTTGTGACTATCGAATCTTGATTTCTTTAATTTGCAGATTATAAATCCTACTTGATCACCTTTTCTTTATTATTTTTCTTATAATCTTATTGAATTTATTATTATTATTTAAATCTACTGTATTGCATGAGGAAGACGATGATGGTGGCGATGATGGCGATGACTGGCGGCGGCTGAGCAGTTGTTGAAGGCTTAGGTTTTGTGGCCACGGTGGATGTGAAAATTGACTTGCTGCTAATCTGATTAGTTTCAAAGCTTTTGGTAAATATTATATTGTTTTTGTATTGTATAGTAATAGGGGTTGTTTTTCTTATGAAAAAATAACACATTAAAATATAAACAAATGAGAAAATTGTACTATACCAGTCTAGATTCAGTGATACCAAAGTGGACGGCGGGCCCACGTCGCAAAACGACCCCCTTCTGTCTAGTCAATATTTTCAGTGAGATTCAGGATCAATGAGACTGTGCATGGGGAAGATACGAAAAATAAAGGGAAATTATCTTTTATTTCTGTAAATTGTATTTTGATATTTTATTTAATTTTAGTTATTATCGATATTAATTTTTAGATTTCATATTTATTATAAATTTATTTATTAACACTAATTTAGAACAGTTAATTTATCAAGATGATTTAATAAATTTATTCTCAGATTAATTTTTATATGGTTTATTTTTAATTTTTTAAACAGCAACTTGATAAATTAACTGTTCTAAATTGGTGTCATGGTATAAATTTATTACAGATTTCAAATCTAATAATCAATGTTAATAATAATCAAAACAGAAGGTATAATTTGAATAAAATATCAAAATACAGAGTATAAAAATGATAATATCCCAAAAATAAATAGGGACAACGTTACTTTTATACTTGTATTTTAATATTTTATATTTTAATTATCATCAACATTATTTTTGAGATTTAAAATTTATTATAAATTTATATTTTATATTAATTTAAAATAATTAATTTGTTAAATATTATTTAAAAATAAATTATATAAAAACTTATTCGAGAATGTATTTATTAAATTATTTTAATAAATTATTAACTACTCTAGTGTTAACATATGCATTTACAATAAATATTAAATTTAAAAATTAATATTAATAATAACTAAAATATAAACTAAATAAAATGTAAAAATAAAAAATATATCAGCTCAAACAAATATAAAGTGATATTAGCTCAAACAAATATAATGTACAGTGTGTCTTGTGATAATAATTCGAAACCACCCTAAAAAAAAATTAGAAAGGAAATATGGTTCTGCTAGATGCCTAGATATTGAAAAAACGTGACTAGACTCTAGGAGTGTTGGAATAATATACAACGAAGTTTGGGTCCGGCTGGTTGAAAGCGCTCTAATAAAAGAATTTTGTATCCACTGCTTGTAAATTATAATAATTAGTACTTTGTTCCCTATTCAAGTATGCTCCACTAAGCGCATTTCTTTTGTCATTATTTGTTCCTTTACTAAAAAGATAGTTAAATTGATCAATTAGTTCTCCATTATATTAATACAACAAATTCCATCATTTTTTTTATGTGTGAAAATAGTCTATGGCATATATTCAACAAAGAATTTTCTATCCACTATTTATATTATTAAACATTGGCCACCAATTCAAGTAAGCTCCAATAAGAATCCATTTTTGTTTGTCTTCATCATATTCCTTTGTGTTATTAAAAATATAGTTCAATTATATTATATTGTTAATTCCTGAGAGAAATTCGACTAATTATATCTATGACGATCAGAAAACTAGTCTAAAGTTACTGAAAAAAAAAAAATAGTCTAGAGTAGATAGCTGACTGATTTTATTCTATATATAATTAAGCGCAGGGCTGATTGTTTTCGAGACGTTTTTCTAGTCAAATTGGAAGCTTCTTGCACTAAAATTTTATTTGAAACTCTCACAACTAGGAGACTTTGAAGTCGTCAAATTAAACTAGCAAAAAGAAGACACAATTTCTTTTTTCTACATATGGTTGTAAAAAGTCTAAAGACATATTGCACATTTTGGAAAAATTGCATCAAACTTAGATTTATTTCAAGGAAAAAAATTAATTCCTTCTAATGAAAGCTTTTATTTGATTCATATACGGTACAAATTAAATTAAAGAATCAACCCAGCCGTGCAATCCCAAATCGATTAGGGGCTGTTAAACGTTGACAATTTCGCAAAAAAAGTTAAAAGGGATCGAACTGTAAATTAATTAAGTTATCATGGTAGTTAGTGAGAAAATTAAGAGTACACTCCAATATGTACAGAACCGTCTGAAGATCTTTCAATATTAGAACAATTAATGCAAGTGCATATATTCTAGGCACTAGATCTATAGCAGCATATTCCTAATCGATCCTCTTGAACGAACCACATTACATGCAAAATATGACTACGTTACGATAAAGATCGATACAAGTAAACAGCAATAATTAATTAGTTGTATATAAAAGATTCCGGCTTTCAAAAATCAGCTCAACGATCATGTGTACAATATGACATATGAATGCTGCACCTATCTCTCCTATCTAATTAGGAGCTTTATACATTTTAAGTCTTTCCTCCTTAGCTAGGCCTAGCTAGCTAGCTTGTTCGCGTGTACAAAGGATTGAAGTATTTTTTATGGGAGCAATTAAAGCTCGCGACAGATTGGAGAGTCGGGTTTTATTGAAACGCATAATAATAATAATAATAATATATGAATCTTTTTATTTTGGGTTAATTTTGTGAAGATTCTCTAGATCAAAAATTGATAAATATTATATTATTTTTATTATTATTAATAAAAGTTTCGTTCCTTTCGAAAAAAGGAAAAAAAAAAAAAAAACTATATCTTAAAACGAAAAAAAAAAAAAGAAACTAACGAGATCCTTTTGAATGTGAGAGGCTATGATTGGTAGAGTGAAAAACGGATAGGAAAGAAAATGTCGGAGGGGAAATCTTGTACAACTTGGACAAAAGGACAACTATTAATTTGTCTTTAATTTTAAAATAAAATAATATCTTTAAAATAACTAAGTTATAATTTCACCATATATTCATTTTCAATTCTTCCTAGTTACATATCAAACAATATAAGAAAAAATCGATCTCTCTTATTTGCCATCCCTCATACTTTTTATTTTCTTCCCACAAGACATATAGTGCTAGAGGTATTAAACAATTTGTTTCAATTTTTTTTAAAATACGTGGTAAAGATATAAATTGACTATTCTGTAAAGATTTTTTTAATTTTTTTTTTTCAAAGAAACTCATGTATTAAAATCAGTACTTTAATGATCTGTTTTTTTTTTTAAATTTATTTTTATAAAACACACCCCGATCCACGTCGTTAAAATTCAAAGTATTGTAGCTTTCCGCATTAAGTACTGGCTCTGTATTAGCTAGATATACATTGATATCGTTTCGGTGGCTAGGTATAGCTTGTTGGCTTGAATGTACGACTACGATGCATCAAAGTGAACCTTTTTTTTCTTTGAATTTTTTTTTTAAAAGTAAAACTATGTGACCGAATTTTTTGTTCACATAAATATAGCGCAACAATTCAATAATTATTTTGGCTTTTTATCTATTCATAAATATTATTTTGTTAAATTAAAATTTATCAAATATAATTTTTTTATATTAAAAATGAGGAGAGAAAAATATTAAATAATAAATTTTTATATTTTTTTCAATTATTTAAATTATAATAGTTATTAGATAATAATCTAATGGCTAAAATTAAAATATGGATAGATAAGTAAAAAAAATTATTGGATTGGTAATCATATATATATATATATATATATTCAATGATGTACGTAGCTCTCCAAAATAAGTGGCCATTTATATGCTAGATATTACCACCAAAATACTGTTGGTATTCCAAAAATTAACATTCACATCGTTCCAAATATTATCAATATGACCGTAAGAAATCGAATCTCCCGTTAATACTTTGTCATGATGAACTGGGATGATCATGAGGGCCTCCGATGAAGTGCCAGCTGGAAAAATTAGTCGGGCAGGGTCATCATCGCCGGTGATGATAGGGTGGGGTGATGATAGCGGCCCGGTGGATTTGGTCAGCCAAACAGGGCATGAAGATCAAGACGTTACGCATGGTGTCCCTGAATTATTTACTATTCACGTCACAGTTGAGTTACTTTGCCTGCTTTTGGACTCGGCTTCTCCAATAGTTCTTAATTTAGTTGTCAGGTTCTACCATCCAAGCATTCCGCAATCTTGGACCACCTGTTATATATTAATTTCCAAACAATTATGAGTACTTTATATTAATTAATATTTAGGTAAAACGGAAAAAAAATAGAATATATGATCGTCAGTTATGTCACAACTGAAAATCCAAGACCATGACTTTTAGTAAATTTAAGTGAAAACAGTAATAAACAGAAATTCTCAAAATTTTCAGAATAAATCGAGTACTTAAAATTTAAGTTTTAGTCCTCAAAAATAAGTAAATTTTAATATTGGACCAACTCGAGAAATTATCTACTAGTTTTAAATTTCCAAAGTATTTTTAATTTTAAATTTAGAGACATGATAAATAATAAATTTTAGAAACTTTTTATTTAAATCATTAAGTTTAATGAAAGTGTTCAATTTAAAACCATAAGCCCATAGTTAAAATAATTTTCATAAAATCATTTCTATGTCTAAGTATTCGATTAAATATCGAAATCATCCTCATACATCCACTCAGTAAATATACCACTAATAGCTAAATAAATTTGACTTAAAAAAAAGGAAAATGATACAGAGTACGAACCAACCAATGGAGTGGAGAGGAGTGGAACTGCAAGTATATGCCAAACATGCTTACCAAGCCACACGAATATCTATCACAGAATAATTTGACACCTGAAAGGGGAAGGAAGTAAGGGGTGAGCACGTGAATGCTCAATAGAAAACTCAATTACCTTTTTGGGAAAAACCTTTTTAGTAATTCTCAATACAACTGCATAGTTAGTAGTTCTGGAAAGCATTTTAATAAATATAGAGCATTCGAAACATATATAGAAAATCTTTATAGAAAATCATGCTCAAACCAATACCAGATATATATATATCCCGATTAAAACAGATAAAAAATCATAATAAAACAGGCATAGTGCACATCACATAAATCAACACATCACATGAGTTCTCATCCTCTCATCACAACTAGAGCAACTTATACTATATGTATTCAGTGCTCTCTACCTGACATCTATATTTGAAAACCGGAGGGACACCTATATGTCAACTTCAACCGAATCAGAGGGACACCGAATGCCTACGCCTACTGAATGGAGATAATAAAAAATCAAATTCCGCGCGAGTTTACGGACTCTCACTGAAGGCAGGTATACTAGTCTGTCTACTACAACACCGTGATGTCTAAGACAATTCTCATGCATGATCATATAGTATGTGCAATAAATATAGAGTCTCAATAAACTATGCAGTGGTTTAACATTCTAGATATGCTCTGATTTTTAATTAAAATTCATTTTGTACTTCAAAATCTAAAAGTACAGTTTATATGGTTTTACCAAAATCCAAGTATAAAAACTTGTATAAAATCACATTTAAAAATATCTAGAATAGTCTACAATGTTTCACAAATTCATAGTTCATTAAAATAACTATTCAAATAATTCAATTTAATAAAATTACGAAATTTTATTTTTCAGAATAAATTCCAATTTTAATGAAAATAATAGAAAACAAGGAAATTGAATCCCCTACCTCGAAGTAGTGGTTATGTTGAGCTAACGACACTAGAAATATCCTCAATTGATCACCGGGTTATTCGGACAGTCGTTTTCGAATCTCGTCACGTTCACTTGAAAAGTTGACTTTTCAAACGGAGTCTCGGATTGAGAAACAGAGATCACCACTGAATTCAAAACACCCAAAAATGTTGGTTTAGATATATAGTTCGTCAAAAATGGGTTCCGGTATGGGACCGGCCTGTGGCACGCAAAACGGTGCAAACCACGAGCTATTTTCTCGATTTTCGTGCCACTTCAGAAAATAGTGGTATTTTATATCAAACTTCATTTCCCAGCCTCACTGAGTCCAAATTCGAAATCAAAACTCAGTTTCGAGGTCCCGAACACTAAATGGGCTCAAAAATCCAAAAATAATAAAAATATCACATTTTGAAAATAATTAGAAAAATACCATATTTTCATCCCGATAATTAACGATATTCTGGTTATCGTTTTAACACTTAAAAATCATGAGATTTCATGTTTCAAACTCCTCTTTCACGTGGTAAAATTTTCTCGGAAAAAATAACTCAATTCCGAAATAATTAGGAAAATACCACAAAAATTAAATATTAAAATATTGCTACAGTAGTCAACTTCTCACCGGAGCTGAGTTGGAGGCCGAGAGTGGTCAAAAATCAAATCTGGAGTTGAGACGAATCCAACGGTAGTGGTAGTGTGGTGATCGGATGTCGGACGACGGAACGGTGGCCGATTTTCCGATCCGGTGGCGCAAACTTCGGGCTGCGATTTCTCCGGCGAGAGACAGTAGTTCACGACGGCAGTACCCGGCGCTGGTGGGCGGACGCGTCTGGCACGGCGGCGGCCGGTGGAAGCTCGGGTGAACAGTAACCGTAGGTGGGTGTTTGGGGGCTTTTGTGGATAAAAAGAAGAAATGGAGGGTTTTTATGCAATTTTCAAAAACTGTAGCAGTGGGACACATGGCACAATCTGATTCGACCGAAAAATAAGTTTCTGAAATTTCACTTTGGTCACAATTTTAAATAGATTCTTTCACTTTAATCCCTCCTTAATTACACTTTTGTCCTCAGTTTGAAATTTCTTTTTCACTTTTGCCCCAAATGCACCTAGACTTTATTTTGTCTAGATTCAACACCAAATTTATTTCAAATTCTTAATTAATCTGAAAATACAAAATTATCAAATTGCCCTTGATTCTAAAATTACTTAATTACTCTTACAAAAATTTAAGATTTTACAAGTTATGAGATAAAGTACGATGAGATTAGTAGATAATAGATATATGTACGTACCGGCTACCCGAACGGAGTTGGTGTTGAATAATCTTTAGCTGCTCTTGGGGAGTAAGATTTCCATGTTTAATGTTTGGTCGCAAGTAGTTTAACCATCTTGATCTGCAGCTTTTCCCCGTTCGTTTGAGACCTGTAACAAATGGAACGATATATGTATAACAATTGCATGCGAAACAAACAAAAGAGCAATTCTCCTTTCATGATTCTAATTTGTGATATTAGTAATTATATATACGAGATTTCTTTCATTCAATCTAAATGGGGTACGTGCATTCATGCGAACCTCATATACATGCATGAGCGCAAGGCATGCATACCGAATATAAACTAAACTCAATTAATAATTATTTGGCGACGTAAGAGAGGTACGTAGTATTAATTCAAACATTTATATTTGCAACGAGATGAGACTACTTAATATATATATTGTACATATATAATATGAACACACACATACACATATTAAGCAGCATACGGTAATTAAGTGATCGATCACCATTACGAGTATAAATGGAGTCCTATTTTCTTCTGTCCATACCCTTTCTTATCTCCAATACCTCTTCTTCGAGGTCATCATGATGAGTATTTGGACCAACTACGTTGTTGGTATCCATTTGGCATGTACGTAATCACTTTATAATTCACCAGAAACAACTTAATAAATATCACACGCAAGTAATGTTGTTCTCGAATCTGATCATACACTAGTATACTATAAACACAAATATGGAGCTTTTCAAATTTACAGTCTTTTAATTGAGGGAAGTTAGTAACTAGTAAGAAAGCATGATTTATAACATTACACTCTAGTATAATTAAAGATAGAATTAGAGATCGGTAACCAACATTAATCACCCAAATAGGAAAACATGACTCCTTAAGTACTCATTAATTTGATCCCACCCTAGCTACGTAATTTGGGAATTGGGTGCATGTTCAAAGAGTGGCGGATTACAATAAAATTAATTAATTAATTATTATTCCCTTTTGTAGTCAACAGAATTATCTCGAAAAGTGCCACATTGATAAAGGCAATGTTCCATTTCCGTTAAAAGTACAAATTGAGTTTATCCATCACTCCACATATTTATCTTGTTTTTAATACAAATCAGAGTTGGCAGTATCTTTTTTACCTCCCCTGCATGCTTCTAATTATATTCTTGATCTCATACAGTCAAAATAATTGGTAGTTGCTTTTTTTAACCTTATTTCCTTATATTGATTATGTTGGACGATTATAAAAAAATATTTATAAAACAAACTGAAATTAAATAATTAAAACTATTCACAACATAATTACTAAATAATTAAAATTATTTATAGCAACTGTAATAGCATAATCGACGTCGCACAGTTTCATAATATATTTGTGACGTCGCACAGTTTCATAATATATTTGTCTCATCGCGTAGACGAATTAAATACCATCAAAACTTTATCAGAGAATTAAATACCATCACATGAAATCACATGAAATTAGAGTTGAGCTATAGCTAGATTTTGGAATTCTTGAACTAAAAAACTCAAAATTAGAATTAGAATAGGGGAGAGAATTTAGAGAAGTAAAGAGAATATTTCTCAAGGTGTAATTAAAATGAATAACCTAAGCTTTCTTATATTGGCTCGATGGGGGTAATTTTTCTTTCTAGCCAATGTGGGATTAGTTTCTTAACTATTCCTTTGCATTTTTCTACCCTAATGAGTGAACTTTGAACATTAGTTTCTCATTCACCCAAAGTCCATTTTGAGGATATGAGTATATGATTTTAAAGTACTTACCAGGTAGATCAAGAATCTACCATAACCCATCAAAAATATTAAGTGGGTCCTTCTCAATGTTGTGCTCTAAAACAGCTCGTGATAATGGTGTTTAGCACCATTTTTCCAATAGATTATTGACAGATTGAGTCAGAATTTTTATCTTCGTTAGTCTACAACAGAAAATTTACAAAAAAAATTTAAATAAAAATTGTGTTTCTTTTTCAGAAGTCAAACCCAATAATAGATAGAACATCGGAATTGTACTTGTGAAATCCCATAAAAGATTGTAAGGACAAATTGGTCTTTTGACCAAAAAAAAAGAATGAATTTGGACGGATTTGGGTCTAGATTAATTTGGACAAAAATGTAAGAAAAAATTGAAAATTATGGTCAAAATGTAATTATTCAAGGGTGTTTTTGAAAAGATTTTCAGAAAACTGAGTCCAAATGCAAATAAGCAAAATAATGCCCAATTAACCAGAAGTTGACACTGGCGCTACAGTTACAGAAATTGCCTATAAATCCTTACATTTTCTCTTTCTTTTTCGATTTGGTCCCCGGAGTAAAACCCAAAACCCGAAAACTGGCAAAGCTCCGTTGAGCTACATCCGGCCGTCGTTGTCCCGCGCCACCTACTGGCATCGATGCCATACTGCCGGACGAAACTTCTGCCACCAGAACCAGCCCCGTCGGAGCCGCCGATCGCCGAAAAAACGCAGAAAATGTCGTGGCTGATTTTGCTCGTTGGAGCCGATTCCGACCACCGTTCGCCACAAAACTGGTCGTCGTGGACTTGTCTCCTCACGAGTAATTTGGTGGTAGATACCTCGTATCTTAATTTTTATCCGTTTGATTTTAATTTCGTTGGACAGTTTTGTGTATAATTAGTTTTGAACTTGACTTTTCTATCGAACCGTTAGATTTTAAAACTAATATTATTTTTGGAATCTACATTGAATATGGTGAAAAATGAGATATATATTGACTATGTTTCGAAACAGGCCCAAAAAACGAAATCAGACGGCTCAGATTTGGGTGCTCTGAATTCAGTGGTGAAGTTCGTTTCATGATTTGAAGCTCCATTTGAAAATCAAGTTTTCAAACCAAGGAACCAACGATGTCTGCTCTTCCAAATGACACATAAACGATGCCAAACTTTCTCTATAGCCTCGTAATGCTAGTTGGATGCTCGATAGAGGTAGGGATTCAATTACTTGATCCAAAAATTAATTTAATTTATGAATTTCAAATATTTTCAATAAATATAGAATTTCATGAAATAA
Organism: Parasponia andersonii; assembly: GCA_002914805.1. NCBI lineage: Eukaryota > Viridiplantae > Streptophyta > Magnoliopsida > Rosales > Cannabaceae > Trema > Trema andersonii. The sequence goes on from JXTB01000119.1 coordinate 829,024, forward strand.
TTTATAAAAATTATGTTTATGTTCATTTTTGACTTGATTTGAGATATAAACTACCTGGGAGACACGATACACTGGTTGGCGTGTTATATATACTGCTTTAGATTGATTTTTGTAGGAAATTAGATTTTTGGGTTTTGATAGAAAATAGCTGTTATAATATCGAAATTTTTAGAAAATCCAAAATGGTTTGAAAACTCAGTTTTGAGGACGGAAAATGATTTAATTAAAGACTACTGCATGCTTATTTTGAGATTTTGTGGAAATGTGGTATATCCTTATCCTATCATTAATATAAAAATTGTATACATTCATATATTTATGATGTTCTACATTGGGTGATCGGACTTACGATGCCCCACATTAGGTGATCGGGCTTTCGACACCTCTTTAGTTGGCTCGGACTTACGATACCCAACGTTAGGTGATCGGACTTACAACACCTCTTTAGTTGGCTCGGACTTACGAGTGATCCATTAGGACACTTCGGACATCATGATTGCATACATGGTTATATGTTGGCTTGAATGGATATGTACTAGTTTTGATGGATGTTACAATGGTTTGAAATGTTTGAACCATTAGACTATGATTTCTACTTGAGTTTTGTGAATTGTTTTGAATAGAATACTAACCGTGCAAGACTTTCAACATGAGTATATTTTATATATATGTAAGAACTTGTAATTGACTATTTACTGGGCATTAGCTCACTCTCTTTCTTTCCCTCAGGTGGCACTCAGTGTAATTTGGATCAGAAGAGCTAGATCGAGACATTTGCAGAATAACTAATTTATTTATATTTTGGTAAATTCCTACGAGACTTGTGAAATATTTAAATTTAAGTAGAAATTTAGATTTCATTAAACTTTATAAATTAGAATATGAAATCTGGACATAGTTTGTATTACTTATGTCTGAGTTTGAGTGTGAGTTGATTTGTGATGTACGACTATTAAAACAATTGTTTTATTTACGGTTTATGTTCAATGAGTGACGCATTAATTGTGGGATTTTATTTTAAATTAAATATTTTGTTGAGGCCAATTTTGAAAGGTTAGAGATCCCGGGACAAAATTTTGAATGAATTGAGTCTTTTTATTTATTTCTTTTTGGTATTTCTAATTTATGATATATCCATTCTGCCATTGACCCTGGCCTCGGGTCGTGACATAAAATTTGGTATTAGAGCGAGATTTTAATTTAAAATTCTCATTAAACTAGATTGGACATTTCTTGTACATAGGTCATACAAAATCATCATCTTACTAATACGTTAGACATATTGAAATACAGATCAAGAAAATGCCTCCAAGAAGAAGAGTACCTCAACTTGAAAGAGAACAAGATGCTCCTCTACAGAAAGACCCTTATACTTTTAATATTGTTGATGCTCTTCAACAAGCTATGCAGAGGATACCTGGTCTTATGACAAGGCCGACTACTGAAAATGACCGATTTAAAAGCTTCAGGGATTTTACTAAGCTGAACCCACCGAACTTTTATGCTGAGCACGATCTCACAGCTACACTGAGATGGCTTAGGGAAGTTCAGAAGAAATTTGATACCTTAGCAGTTCAGCATAGTTTAGAGTGGGCTTTACAATGTACTTACTTCAGGATGTTGCTGATTATTGGTGGAACACTATTAAATTGACTCATGACACTACCACTATAACTTGGGAACAGTTTGATGAACTGTTCAGAGGACAGTATGCCAATAACGACTTTGTTAATGAGATGCTAAAATTGTACAATATTTTGTGCCAAGATAGTATGACTATTGATGAATACTATACGAGGTTTGTGGAACTCTCCCAGTATGCTCATACACCGGAAAACCATTCGAGACTGCAAGTGGTTCATTTCAGAACCAACTTAAGGCCAGATATTCGTACCAGACTGGAGCCATTTCCAATTACTACCCTTATTGAGACTTATGGTATAAATTAGGGAATTGAAGCTATGCTGATTAGTGATATGAACTACTGGTAGATATAAGGAAAAAGGTACAGACCAAAAAATGAGAAAGGGTCGATAGCAATGACAGGGTTCACAGAGCAGTGGGCGCAGTGGCAATTTTGTTTCAACAGGAAGTAGACGTTTTACTCCGTATTCTTGCCACTATTGTGGTCAGCAGGGCCATTTTAGAAGAAATTACCCCCAACTTTTGCAGACTCCTTCATCGACCACCAGAGGACCACAAGGGAGTCAAGCAACTTCAATGCCCATCCATAGTCAGCAAACTAGGCTTACTTATTTTCAGAGCTCAGCTCTGACTTTTAACTTTCCTGTTCAGCACCAATATCGTCTTCAGGGTTCTACCTCTACCACAGGATGCCAGACACCTCAGGTATCTAGAACACAAGGAGATTATGGACAGTCCTACAGTAGAACTCGTAGTCGTCCGGGCAGAGGTAGAGGAAACAAAGAAAAGGGGGAAGCTCAAACCTATGCAGTCACCGGGACAGAGGGATATGATCAGCCTGGATCTAGAGTGGTTGATGGTATGATCTTACTTTATAATTCTTGGGCTCACGTATTATTTGATACCGGTATATCATATTCCTTTATATCTGTGTCATTTGCTAACATGTTGGATTTAAAATTTGAAATCTTTAATGTTGCTTTGAATCTTGATACTCCTTTAGGAAATGTCAATGGTGTATCTACTATATGCAACTCTTGTTTTATCATCATTGATGGATGTGCATTATTAGTTAATTTGATTGTGATACCTATGAATCAATTTGATATGATTCTTGGTATGGACTAGTTGTCCAAATATAGAGCAATAGTGGATTGCCATAGAAGAAAGATGACTCTTCATACTGAAGATGGTTATTTAGTTGTGTATCAAGCTGGTTTAAATCCAATAAGCCTCAGTCCTCTTCTGAGAGCAAGTATTGGTGGGAAAACGAAATTGAAATGTTATAGAAGCCTATTCACCATTGATAGGGAGATAGGAACAACCGATAAATACTCATGGATATCAGTGGTTAGTGAATTTCCTAATATCTTTCTAGAGAATTTACTTGGATTGCTACCTGACAGAGAGACTGAATTCTGTAACGACTTAGTTTCTGGAACTCAACCAGTTTCTATTCTTGTTTATCGAATGGCCCTTGTAGAGATGACTGAATTAAGAGAATAACTAGATGTCCTATTGTCAAAAGGGTTCATCAGGCGTAGTACCTCACCTTGGGGTGCTCCAGTTCTCTTTGCCAAGAAAGCTGATAGTACTCTCAGACTTTGTGTGGACTACAGAAAGCTAATCCAGCTTACAATAAAGAACAAATATCCTTTGCCGAGAATTGACAAATTGTTTGACCAATTCAGTAGATCCAAATTCTTTTCAAAGATAGACTTGAGATCTGGGTATCACTAACTGAAGATTCGTAAAGAAGACATACGGAAAACTGCATTTAGGACTCAATATGGTCATTTTGAGTTTCTAGTTATGCCTTTCGGATTGACGAATGCACCTATAGCGTTCATGGACCTTATGAACAGAATCTTCAAGCCTTATTTGGATAGATTCGTGGTTGTGTTTATTGATGATATTTTGATTTATTCTAAGGCTCGGGAAGAACATACTGAACATTTAAGGACCGTGCTTCAGACTTTAAGAGATCATTAGTTATATGCCAAGAGATCGAAATGTGATTTCTGGATGACAGAACTTAAATTCTTAGGCCATGTGATTTTTCAAAATGGTATCTCAGTTGATCCGTCTAAGATAGAGTCTATTTTAGGATGGAAGAGACCGAGAAATGTTATTAAGGTGCAGAGTTTCCTTGGTTTAGCTGGTTATTATCGTCGTTTTATGAAAAACTTCTCGAGTATTGCTTTGCCTTTAACCAAGTTAACGAGAAAAGATGTCAAGTTTTCTTGGAATGACGAGTGTGAGACATCATTCATGAAATTAAAAGAAAAACTGACAACCGCACCTATTATGATTATCCCTAAAAGTAGTGAACCATATGTGATATACACAGACGCTTCTGGTCTGGGATTAGGATGTGTTTTAATACAAAATGGCCGAGTTGTAACTTATGCTTCTTGTCAATTGAAACCTCATGGAAAGAACTATCCTACTCATGATCTAAAATTAGAGGCTGTAATATTTGCTCTCAAGATCTGGAGATATTACTTGTATGGAGTTAAGTTTGATATTTACTCAGATCACAAGAGTTTAAAATATCTCTTTAGTCAATGAGACTTGAATTTGAGACAAAGGAGATAAATTGAATATATGGAGGATTATGATTTCAATCTTCAGTATCATCCTGGAAAGGAAAATATGGTAACATATGTCTTGAGCCATAAATCTCATGGTATACTTGCTTCTTTGATATTTAAAGAGTGGAAAAATTCAGTCATTATTGGTGATTATAATTTGGAGTATTTTGAGAGAAACAATATTGCTTGTGTTAGCAATGTAGTGGCTACTCCTTCACTTCTTCAAGTAACTCAACAAAGTCAATGGCAAGATCAAGAATTAAAGAAAATTTGGAACCAACTTCAGAATAGTGAGTAACTAGATAGTTGTAGTACTAATAGAGAAGGATTTATACTATTCAATGGAAAGTTAGTTGTAGCTAATAATCCATACCTTCGAGAGGCTATCTTGATGGAAGCTCACAAATCTGAGTTTACAGTACATCCCTGTAGTACTAAGATGTACCATGACTTAAAGAGACAGTATTGGTGAAAAGGCATGAAACGAGACGTAGCTACTTTTGTGGCTAAGTGTATAACCTGTCAACAAGTAAAAACAGAACATCAAAGACCAGCTGGATTACTTCAGCCATTGCCTATTCCAGAATGGAAATGGGATAAGATCATTATGGATTTTGTAAAGGGATTGCCAAGAACTCAAAGGAAAAATGATGCAATTTGGGTAATTCTTGGTCGAATGACTAAAACTGCTCATTTTATACCGATTCGAATTGACTTTTCTCTCATCAGACTTAGTCGTTTTTATGTGGATCACATTGTTCGTTTACACAGAGTGCCTTCCAGCATAGTTTCCGATAGAGATCCAAGATTTACATCCAAGTTCTGGAGAGCTTTACTGAAATCTTTGGGAATATAACTAAATCTTAGTGCAGCTCATCATCCACAAATAAATGGCCAATCTGAGAGAATAATTCAAACTCTAGAGGATATGCTTTGCTCATGTATACTGGACTTTAGTAGAAGCTGGGATGATCATTTGTCATTAGTGGAGTTTGCATACAACAACTGTTACCAAACCAGTTTGAGTGTAGTTCCATATGAGGTATTATATGGTAGACCATGTAGGTCGCCCTTGTATTATGTTGACCAAGAGGAGCGAGTTACTCTTGGGCCATAATTGGTACAAGAGACTACTGATAAGATCAACATGATAAGAGAAAAACTTAAGGTTATTCAGAGTCATCAAAAGAGTTATGTAGACCCCTTGAGACGAGAAGTAGAGTTTGACGTTGGTGACCAAGTATTTCTAAAGGTTACACCGAGGCGCAGAGTTACTAGATTTGGAGTTAAAGGAAAGTTAGCTCCAAGATATATTGGGTCATTTATGATTACTGTCAGAATTAGGCCAGTAGCATATCGATTAGACTTACCACCATAGTTGGGCTATGTGCATAATGTCTTTCATGTTTTCAATGCTGAGGAAATATGTTCCTGACCCATCTCATGTAATTCAATACGTGGAGATACCAATTCAAGAGGATGTTATTTATGAAGGGAAACCAATTCAAATAATGGGAAGAGAACTCAAAGTGTTTCGCAATAGAGAAATTCCACTTGTCAAAATTCTTTGGAATCACCATAAGGAAGAGGAAGCCACTTGGGAACTCGAGACAGAGATGTATGAAAAATATCCTCACTTGTTTAATTTTCAACTTGAAGTTGTACTTTGAGTGTATGCCTTGTACTTGAATTTTGGGATGAAATTCATTTAAGAAGGTAAGCATGTAAAATCCCATAAAAAATTGTAAGGACAAATTGGTCTTTTGACCAAAAAAAAATGAATGAATTTGGACGGATTTGAGTCTAGGTTCATTTAGGCAAAAATTTGAAAATTAGGGTCAAAATGTAATTATTCAAGGGTGTTTTTGAGAAGATTTTCAGAAAACTGGGTCTAAGTGCAAATAAGCAAAACAGTGCCTAATTAACCAAAAGTTGACACGTGGCGCTACAGTTTCAGAAATTGCATATAAATCCCTGCATTTTCTCTTTCTTTTTCAATTGTCCCCAGAGCAAAACTCGAAAATCGGCGAAGCTCCGTTGAGCAACCTCCAGCCATCGTTGCCCCCACGCCACTGACCGGCGTCGACGTCCAGCTGCCAGACGAAACTTCTGCCGTCAGAACCAGTCCCGTCGGAGCCACCGATCGCCAGAAAAATGCAGAAAACGCCGCGGCTAATTTTGCTCACCAGAGCCGATTTTGGCCACCGTTCGCCGTGAAACTAGTCGCCATGGACTCGTATCCTCATAGGCAATTTGGTGGTAGGCACCTCGTATCTCAATTTTTCTCCGTTTGATTTAATTTCGTTGGACAGTTTTATGTATAATTGGTTTTGAATTTGACTTTTCGATCGGACCGTTATATTTTAAAACTAATATCATTTTTGGAATCTATATTGAACATGGTGAAAAATGAGATATATATTAACTATGTTCCGAAATGGGCCCGAAAAATGAAATTAGACGGCTCAGATTTGCCTCGATTTGCGTATTATGGGGGCCCGCATCCAAATTTGACAAATTATATGTCTAACCTAGAGTTTTTGGGTACTCTGAATTCAGTGGTGAAGTCCGTTTCATGATTTAAAGCTCCGTTTGAAAATTAAGTTTTCAAACCAAGGAACCAAAGTTTCGAAAACGACATCCGCTCTTCCAAATGACGCCAAATTTTTTCCATAGTTTTGTAATGCTAGTTGGACGCTCGATAGATATAGGGATTCGATTAATTGATTCAAAAATTAATTTAATTTATAAATTTCATATATTTTCAATAAATATAGAATTTCATGAAATAATTTATAAAAATTATGTTTATGTCCATTTTTGACCTGATTTGAGATATAAACTGCATGGAGACACGTCACACTCGTTGATGTGTCATATATACTGTTTTGGATTGATTTCTATAGAAATTGGATTTTTGGGTTTTGATAGAAAATAGTTATTGTAATACCGAAATATTTAGAAAATCCAAAATGGTTTGAGAACTCAGTTTTGAGGACTGGAAGTTATTTGATTAAAGACTATTGCGTAGTTATTTTGTGATTTTGTGGAAATGCGATATATCATCATCCTATCATTCATATAAAAATTGCATACATTCACACATTTACGATGCCCTACATTGGATGATCGGACTTACGATGCCCCACAGCGGGTGATCGGACTTACGGTGCCTCTTTAAGTAGCTTGGACTTACGAGTGATCCATTAGGATACTTCGGACATCATGATTGCATTCATGGTTATATGTTGGATTGAATGGATATGTACTAGTTTTGATGGATGTTACAATGGTTTGAAATGTTTGAACCATTAGACTATGATTTCTACTTGAGTTTTGTGAATTGTTTTGAATAGAATACTAACTATGCAGGACTTTCAACATGAGTATATTTTATATATATGTAAGAACTTGTAATCGACTCTCTACTGGGCATTAGCTCACCCTCTTTCTTCCCCTCAGGTGGCACCCAGTGTAATTTGGATCAGAAGAGCTAGATCGAGACATTTGCAGAACAACTAGTTTATTTATATTTTGGTAAATTCCTACGAGACTTGTGAAATATTTAAATTTGAGTAGAAATTTGGATTTCATTAAACTTTATAAATTAGAATATAAAATCAGGACATAGTTTGTATTACTTATGTCTGAGTTTGAGTGTGAGTTAATTTGTGATGTACGACTATTAAAACAATTGTTTTATTTACGGTTTATGTTCAATGAGTAACGCATTAATTGTGGGATTTTATTTTAAATTAAATATTTTGTTGAGGCCAATTTTGAAAGGTTAGAGACCCCGGAAAAAAATTTTGAATGAATTGAGTCTTTTTATTTATTTCTTTTTTATATTTCTAATTTACAAAATACACATTCTACCGTTGATCTCGGTCTCGGGTCGTGACAGTAATTGTTTTTTCCTTGGCCTATAGTTAATTCTTTTTCTCTTTCCTCTAGTTATGATCTATATTTTTATGTATGCATGTAGATATATAATTATAAAGCAATTGAATTCACTAGTACCCTACATGTAAAGGAAAAATTATTGTCGACAATGGTAGAACTAGAAATATATTTCAGGGAGGATAAACATAGAGATCAAACTTTTAAGCTAGCTTAAATAAAAATTCAACAAACTTCAATTTACTTGTATACTTTTCAAGTTTAATCTCACACATCTAAATTATAATCTAAAATTAGTTTTTGTAACTTTGTAGTGTAATAAGATATGCAAAAGTAATTTTTACTCTATTTGATATTATTGTATTATTGTTTTCTCATATATAGAATAATAAGTACAATTTTTATTTAAAATACCTTCTAAATTAAAAAGATAGAAAACTCACTTATTTTATAAAATTTACAAACTAGGAGAAAAAACTAAGAATGATATAAAATTTACGAACATGTGATTGTCATAACTAAATATGTGAGGGATTTTTTTTGGAAATAAAAATATGTGAGTGAATTGAAAAACTGTTAAAAAAATATGAATATAAAACATTTATTTAGATCAATCTAACAAAAAATATGTGTATAAATACACACACAAATATCATATGTATCCATAATAAAATTATTGTTTTCTAGTTTCATACGTTGCTTAATCTTATATAACATTGCCAATTGTTTAAACCAATAAATTTTAAGGAAAAAAAAATAAGCTGTTGATAAAACATAAAATTATTGTTTTCTAGTTTCATACGTTGCTTAATCTTATATAACATTGCCAATTGTTTAAACCAATAAATTTTAAGGAAAAAAAATAAGTTGTTGATAAAAATTAGGAAGAAAAAAATATAGAGGTAAAAGAGGTTATTAAGATAAACTATAAGAAATTTAAAAGTAAATAGACTTATGATATTTAAGTATTAGAGAAATAATTAACTTAATTTTAAATGGGTTAAATGTAGAAAATCTAAATTTAATGAAAATAAACCTATAAATTAGTTGATTTAACATATAAATACTAAATATATAGATTTTTTTCAAAAATCCAACGGGGCATATGCATCCACTTGCCTTAACGTGGCTCTCCCACTGATTGTCAAACTTTCATTTCTTAAATTGCGAAAAAGATACATACGTTGTGTCATATTTTAATAGATATCTAGTTGTTAAATGAAGATTAAAATACGCATGTGCAGCAGTGCATTCGAGACTCGCTAACTTAAAGTATAGGGGCGTAAGAAATTTTTCTTAATCACAATAATGTTGATACCAAAAAATTTGGTATAACAACCAAGATACGTGTTTTGAGTAAAATACTGGGAAAACGACATCGATTTATAAAAATGACAATGATTAAGGTAAATTACATCCAAATTTAGAATGATTCAGGCAAGAGTAATTTGACTTACATCCATTATGAGAGAGAAGAGTCTTATTACATAATTTCTTGTCCGTCCTTTATATGTTATTTTTCCTCTTATTTATAGTTGGAGGAAAAGGAATGTTATAAATCTAGTGTGATTTTTTTAAAAGGAAATTGGATTCCCCAAGGTAACTACTCTTAATGAGGTTATCAAGCCATATTGGTTAGTGGGATTCTCACTTTTCCTACTTTTGATCAGCAATTTTTAGAATGGTCGGGTTACGAAGGCTCGCATGTAACTAAGGACATGCTTCTCAAACTCGTTATATAGACGCATTTGAGGTCGTATTGTTGTATACTTAATAGAAATCTGATTATCAGTCTGATCGTACGTTTTGAGCTCTTCTATCTTCAGTGCAAGCTCGTATGTTAGTATCTGGATGAGTGAAGCGAGTTGATTTGTTTATTAATTGTAGATCTATTTAATTTCCTAATCGCACAACAAATAATGACACAAAAATTATGAAAAACTAATAATGATTTTCAAATAAAAAATAATAATAACGTACTTTGAAGGATTCATCAAAGTGTATGATTTTTCTTTTCACTTTCCTATTCTTATATATGTGGAGGAATCGTCTTCATTTTTCTCGCCACGAGAAGGGAAGTGGTCTTGGAATACCTATGCAAAATTGAATAGTATTTCCAACTTCATTTTTTTTTTTCTTCAATCTAGATTTTAAAATAAATCTAGTATTTTTAATAGGGGAGATATATTTGTACCCTACATAATTATTAAGACACCACTAAAATAAATAAAAAGACAAATTTGGACAAGAAATCAAAAGACATATTAAAAGCACCCGAAATACCTTCTAAAGCTAACTTTCTTCTCTCAAAATCTGTAAACTAAAACAAATTAGTACTTTTAATTTTTAAGATGAAAATATTATATCATAAATAAAAAAAACTATGAGAGAAACAAATAATTAATATGAGAAAATAAAACACGTACAATGTATTTAGAAAAATATTTTTTTTTTTAAAAAAAACAAACTGAGTATAAAGCAAAGAAGTTTCACTTACTTTACTTCAATTTAAGATTAAAGAGATTATCAAAGAAATTAGAATTAGAGGAGATGAATTACATATAAAAAAGAAAATAAAAAAATAATAATAAGACAAAAGATGGATGGAAATTTTGAAAGAGAATGTTCCTAGAAAATTGAGAAAGAAGGAGAGATGAAGATGTGATGCTTTTTTTTTTCCCCCTTAAATTGTTTGTTTTAGTCATTTTATTAATGTGTAAGATACTTTTATACGAAGTTGGGGTGTATATATAATCCTCTTTTAAAAATTAGGCCAAAGAAATAGAACTCAAGAATGAAATACCAAAAATGTCTCACATATTTTAGCAAAAAAATAACAGTTTTGACCTAGTAATTTTAGGAATGCATTATATATATATATATATTTATCCATTCAGTTCGCTAATCCATTCAAATTATCTCTTGTGTACATATAAGATTTGGTCAAAACTGTATCCTATAATGGCACTAATTCCCAAAGTAAAAATTACTCAAATATCTTTGAACAATTTGCATAATTTTTTAAAAATAAATTTTGGTATTTGGCATTTAAGCAGTTTGCATTGTAGGTTTAATGGATAATTGGACTATTGGACGAAGGACACTACGCTATTTTCAAATAAAACTTGACAAAATTCATTCAAAATTTGTCCAAAGGGATAATTTGAACATGATTTAAAAATTGAGGGGATACATTTTCCATTCCTAAACTACAAAGTTGAAATTGATATTTTGCTAAAACACATGATAGGAGAGATTTGCTATTTTTCCAAATATAAGTGGGTTTTGGAGCTTGAGCAAATGTTACAAGGGCTTGTCAGCTAGATGACAAAATTTTGACTCATTGTTTAATAAATGGCCATTTTAAAACTCTTTTGAAAATAACCGAATTTATCAAAAAAAACCAAAATATACCAATTTTATAAGAAATAAATCAATATGAAAATTGATATATTTCATATACAATGGATGTATTTACTAGTACAAAAATAAAACTCATATACTATACATAAAATGGATCTACTATGGCCATTTAGATATAAAATACAAGGTTACTTTTTTTAAATAGGTGAAAAAAGGACCATTTTTTAAACTGAGATAAAAGCACGGCATTTCTTACAAATACTAATGTTACAATTTCGTATCTCATAGCTAGTGGGAGACATAATTGTAAAAAGAAAATCTTAATGGGGTCAAAGTAGAGAAAAAAAATTAATTTAAAATATAAATTACAGAAAAAAAAATTGAGGGCCACTTGGTCCCACCCTTTTTTTAGGTTATAACAGGAATCAATGGTGGAACTGTCACTTCATAGATTATCATAATCTTCCCTCTAATTACCATTGAGTAGAATGAGGAGTTGAACCAAAGATCTCTCCCTTAGTGAGACTCTTGAGGAGTGAGTACAACCACCCCAAAGGCCATACTTGGCACCACCCGTATGCGAATGTAATCCTTATATTATTTTCTGCTTTCATCATGAACTTTCCCTCATGGATTATTGTTGTTTTGGTTTCACTTCTAGTCATTCCAAAAAAACTCTCCATTAGTTTTGAGTGAGGTTAAAGTTAGAGACTACACATGCATGTTGTTTAGAAATATCACATAAAAACATGAAACTCAATCGATTTTATCTTATTATGTGACAATTTTATTCGATTGCCACACATACAATGACGCATCACCAATGGAGATATATAGTTAATGCTAGTTTTTATTATCATATCTCGTTATTGGTATAATAATAATAATGATGATGTAAGTTCTTGTAAATTTATTCATCAAATCTTAACATTTTTTGTGAGATGTTTGCTTTTTCGTTGCATAATAACTAATTATTGATCTTTCAATTTACCAAATTGCAAGTTATACAGTAAAAAATACAAAATAAAAGTGTATCCAAATATTTTTTTTGGGTTTTATTTGTTTCCTTTTTTCCAATTTTGTGATGGTTATTATAATCCACCTTGCTAATCATAATGATGGTACGTGTCTCACGGAAGGGTTTTAAACCCCCAATATTTAACTGTAAAATCAAGTCTTTAAATTTCAACATATTCTTTTCACACGCAATTATTTTCTTGTCACGAAGATCAAATTAATTAGAGAAGGAGGTGGTTTTCCAATTGCATTGCCTGAGACCTGAGTTTGTCAATTCTTTTCAAAGATATTAAAGATTTGAAAAGATTAATATCCACGTAGGAAATTAAGTCCACAGCAGCCAGGGAGTGGTACTCAACCCGCCCTCTTCTGCTGACTCTTAAAATGAGTCGAGTTCCCCAAGTCAAAACCAAAGCTCCTTGCATTTCCATTGACTGAAACTCTCAACTCAAAGAAATTAAAAAAAAAAAAAAAAAAAAAGTACCACCCGATCTGAATAGTGTTGACTTTTTCATCATTCTTATAATCATATATCAAAGAAAGAGTACTATATATTAAAACTGGAATATAGTCTTAGGATGCCAGAGAAAAAGTCTTCTTAATATTCTTGCCTGTATAGACGACATTCTTTCACCTTTATGATCGGTCCAACAACAAAAGTCAAAGATCAAAGTCAAACGACATGTTTCTGCTTTGAATCACACAGAGATTAAATATAGAAATCAGAATGTGCAACTTTGCCTTTTCAATTTTCAGATTAAATATAGTCTGACTTAAACATGTAAAGGTTCATCATAGCTAGTGGACTTTATATGCTCATATTTTCCTTTTTATACAGTCCAATAAACCTTGCAAAACTCTTAATTGTGGTTTTTATATATTCTTATGGCTAAAAGCTGGGACCAAAAAAAAAAAAAAAAAAAGAGCACCATCAAATAACTATCTACATTAGTAATTTAAACAATAAATAAATTCCAGGAACTCCTTCATTGGCAGACAATCACAATGAATTTGTGAATTATTTCATGCAACACATAAGAATATTGCCTCTTTGTTGAGGTGTGTTCATTCGCGGAAAAAACCAGAAAAAAAAAAAGGAAAAAAAAGAGCTATTCTAAGCAAATAAAAGAAAAAAGAAAAGAAGAATTTGTTCTAATATGTACGGAGAGATTCCTTTATGGGAAGGACAGTTTTTTCTCATACTAAATTTATTCTCGCAACACAATTTGGTCATCAGGGCAATAAGATTATAAGAAGGGAGAGAAGAAGAAATGAAGACCTTAATTTATACTCCAAAAAAGTCGTATAACAAAAAATAATCTAATGTCTTGATAAGCATTTCACTTCTCAGACAGTTTATTTATTACACCACGTTTAACATGACTGATTGTGTCGTAGACAAGACCAAGATTCAATGCCCGCGAGGCAAATGCTTGAATCTGTTTCTTGGCATTTAAAATAGACAAATTCACACTAAAAAAAGATGAAAAATGGAAACTAAGAAGAAAGAGCTAACATCTTAGAGCACTGCCTTAATTCTCTGGTTTTTTCCCCTGAATTTGTTTTGTCAAATTCAAAAGCCTCGTGGGTATTGGCAAGCTTAACTCCCACAACCAAAAGATAATAAGCCTCAAATCTGATGAGCTAATATATTGCGCAGGAGCAGCTGCCTCCCATAAAGAGTGAAAACTAATCTATGATCAATTTCAATGAATTACTGTTCAGTTATCCAAACTTCCCAAATGGGCATGCACATAGATACATACAGTACTTGCAATTAGCTGTGCTACATACTTACCAAGTTTTTCTTCACATTTCGTTTTGAATAAACTCCGTAAGTAATATCTAGCAAAATAGTCAGTATTAGTCATAAAGTTCAGTGACAAAGTCCAACAAAATAGCCAGGAGTCCTTTATATATCCATTTGATTAAAGAATATACACAACATAAGATAGATTAAGTTAACGTAATCAGATAGATGAGGCAATTAGTTTGCTAAAGGGACAAAAATGATACACAAGTCAGGTGAGGCAATATAAGAAGGGTTGAAGAATATGTTACAAACATATATTAAAAAAGGAACAAAAAATCGCAATTATCATAGTCATGACCTGTTGATTAAGGCATTTGGATTTCTCTGACGCTCTCATCCCGTTGACTCTTCCAATCAAACTAATTAGCTCCTATTTGAAACTATATTTTTTTAGTTATGTAAGAAAATGTTAATAATCCAGGAAATAACCCCGTGACGTACCATGATTCATAACGTCAAAAATTCCAATCCAAATTAATTCAATAGACATTTTTATGCATAACATCCATTTTCCAATCAAAGACCTGATCTTGGTTTTGTAAATCGGACCACTTGATAATGCAATGTGTATTTGAATTTCTCCTCTACGCTGGCTTAAGTTCTTCCTCTCCCTCTTCGTTACTCAACTGTTTGTCAGTAAAAGAGAAGATATTGACAATTGGATTGGACTAGTTTCATTGAAGGCCCAAGGTAAGAAGATAAAGAAGATAAGGCTATTGGTTTGGGCCAACATAGATGATAAGAGTCATTTGTTGGGTTTGACTTTGATCCTTTTTGAGAAATTTTAGTGAATGTCCACTTTTTAAACTTGATTTTAGTAGATGTCTATGTTTCATATGTTTTTACACTTGGTATTATTTACTGAGAATATAAATTTTTATACTGGGTTACATTTGGTATATATGCTGATATACCAGTCATTTTATTATAACATTTGAAGAATGAATATTTACTTAAAATTACTCAAATTTTGATCATTTTTCTATAAAACCCTTGATTTTTCACGTTTGGAAGTAGTTTTTTCTTTTTTAGCAGTTTTTATTTGTGAATTTGTATTTGTGTTTCATTTATTATAATTTTTCCAAAATTAATCATTTTCTCTAAATTATAAAAATTAATAATTTATCTTAATTTTAGCTTTGAAGTCTTGTGAAGAGCTATTTAGTATAAGAACAATAATTTTTAAATGTTTAATTTAGCTGCTAGCCTGCGACTTTGTAAATAGTTGTTTTAGAAACTACTATTTTTCGAAAAGTTCTCATTCTTCACATCCCCAGAAAAACCAATTTGTTTTCCTCTCCCATTAATTCGTATGGGTCCTTTTTTTAAAAAAAAAAAAAGTGAGGCTTAACTAATGACCATCACCTACCAAAATTTAGAAAAAAAATAACACACACATAATCTATCAAAATTTGAACTCCTGACACCCTCAAACTCACATACACATCCCTCAAGTCTTATACCAACTGAGCTAGTCATTTACATATGATGTTACTGGCTATATCTGTAATTAACCCAAAAAAAAAAATGCACAAGAAAAAAGATGTCATTTCGGTCCATTGTAGAAGCTAGAAAATCCAAAAATAGGAAAAGAAAAGAAAAGAAAAAAGCTCGTGAGATCATTATGATTTAATAGGGCTAAAATTATATAAATTATAGGGAAAATGACATGCTCTACGATATTTGGGCAAATATTGTCAAATATAAAATGCGGCTCAAAACACTTAAGTTTGTATGATTTTTTTTGAAAATTGCTACTTTTTCAGTTATAACGTACAGCAAAAGGCAGTGGCACTTTCGTGAATAAAATCATCTGTTTGTAGAAACACGTTTCTAAGAAAAAAGTGTCTAAAACTTATTAAGAGTAGTGTTGGCTTTATTGGCTGGTGCAACTCTTTTTTTCTTTACAACCATGGGTTCAAGTCCCACCTCCTCACCATTCTTTTTTTTTTTTTTTGCCCTTTTTGTTTTGTTCTTTTTCCTTGTATTTTGTTTTTCTGGTTACTCCTTTTTCTATTTTTTTTTTGTTTTTTTTAAATTCTCTTTTCTCTTTTATTTTTCTTCCTTTTATTTTCTAAAATTCTATTCTCTTTTAATATTTATAAGAAAAGGAAAATATATTTTTTTAATCTTTAAAAAAATATTTTTTTTAATCTTTAAAAAATATTTTTTTTTATTTTTTAAATCCTTTTTATTTAACTCTTTTTCTCCATTAATTTTTCTCAATTTTTTTAGTCCTTTTTATTTATCTCTTTCCCCACCCATTTTTCTCATTTTTTAATTCTTTTTTTCATTTTTTAAATTTGATTCTCTTGTACCAATAAGTAATTTGGTTATTATAAATCGGTAACCAAATTGGTTCTAACAACAACTAGTAATGAAATAATTTTAGTGAGTGAGCTAGAATAATGATTTAGATTAGATGATGAAATTGTATAGAATCATTAGAAGTAGAATTATTACACACCAAATGCTCGATGAAATTGCTCAATGACAATTAAGTAGAAACCTTTATAGTTTCCTATGATTTACTTAGCTATGTGGCATTCTGCAGAAAAGAAACCGTGATGGTTTCTACAAAATTTTCTTGGTTTCCTATAATTTATTTAGTTACAGGGCATTATATTAAAAGAAACCATGAAGGTTTCTTGTGTTTTACTTAGTTATATAGCACTCTATAAAATAATATAAAAAAAAACTATGATAGTTTTCTGTGATTTATTTAGTTACAGGGTATTCTGCACAAAAGAAACCATAATAGTTTATAGAAAATGTTTGTGATTTCTTGTGATTTACTTACTTACAAGATATTCTGCTTACCAAATTAATTTTTAGGAAACTTTTGTAGTTTTTTGAAATTTACTTACGTATAGAGCATTCCACTATTAGGAAATCTTTGTGATTTATTGTTAAAAAAAATAAAAAATATGACTTATTTACTAAAATGCCACTTCGTTTTCTAACTCTCAACGTATTTAGAAAAATACCCTAAAAATGCCATACAAAATTTTCATTATTTTTGAAAGGTCGTAAATTTGGTAAAATTTTTTGAAAAATAAGTGTAAGTGTCCAAAGCCCTAAATTATATGTTCTTAAATTATATGTTAGCCATATGTTGAGGATATGGGCAGTGACAAAACTAGTGGGCATTACTTTTGAACTAATGTGAAGAAATGACATGCATAGGACTAATTTGGGCTGAAATGATTTTTTTTGTGTATTTTTCTAAAAATGACATTTTTAAGAGTGTCAAGAGCTTATTCATCATGAAAAACTTATTATTTAAGATTTTTTTATTGTCAAGAAGTTTTTGACCATATATCAAGATGTCATTGACACTCTTAAAAATATCATTTTTAAAAAAATACACAAAAAAGTCATTTTGGCCCAAATTAATCCTATTAATGTTGTTTTCTCAACTGATGTCACATTTGGGCCATTTACGGCAACTAGGGAGAAAGAAAAAATAATATGGATAAGACTTACTTAGGCCAAAGTGACTTTTTTTTGTGTGTATTTTTTAAAAAATAACATTTTTAAGAAGGTTAAAAATTTCTTAACCATAAAAAAATTATTATTGAAGACTTTTTTTCGTGGCCATAAGTTCTTAAATATAAATCAAG
This sequence comes from Parasponia andersonii, assembly GCA_002914805.1. NCBI lineage: Eukaryota > Viridiplantae > Streptophyta > Magnoliopsida > Rosales > Cannabaceae > Trema > Trema andersonii. The sequence continues at coordinate 846,978 of JXTB01000119.1, forward strand.
ACACAGTTAATATTCCTAAAAATATCATTTTCAAAATATTACACCAAAAAGTCATTTCTCGGGGAGAAACTCTAGTCCTACCATTGAGAGAAATTGGAGCATGTTTCTATTTGCGGGCCATTTGAGGTTTGACGAGTGTTGCGGTCCTGATGATTTAGAACCCCCCATGAGTCGTGACGAGGCCAATGAAATTAAAGATGAACCAGGAATTTAATGCTGTGGAGACTCCTGGAATCACATGCGTGGCCCTCCCCGGCCCCACATTTCCATTTCCACAAAAACAAAAATTTTTGCCAACTCACCGCAAACGTGCCTATCTTCCAATTTTTCATGCTGTCTATCATAAGTCTACTAAAGCACACAAACTTGCAAGAATATTTTGGTACGTTCTCCAAAATTGTAGCCATTAAATATATTTTTTTTTTTAAATAAATTTTAGCTGAAACAATATTTATTGGATCTGTTTTGGGGCACACGGCAAAATGAGTTGACAGTGGTTGATTTGGTTATGACAAAGTAATTTATAGTTAACTCTTTGTAAATTAACAGTCATTTTCTCCCATTAGGGGAATTTAAAAAAAAAAAAAAACACTCTGTAATAGCACTCCCAATAATTGTTTTCTGGCATTATACTGGATCCACTTTTGAGTCCACGTATTCGTAGAATTAGTGGCTCGGATCTTCTCCCGGTATATACGTCTCTAGTATTTTTTGTACCTTTCCCAGGTACTAGCATAGCTTTTTATCTTTGAAGAATGGTCAGACTGTCAGTTCTATTCTTTTGTGGACCCACCCCCCCAAAAAAAAAAAACACGAAGAAGAATTTTTCCATTGGATTGAATTTTTTTCTTTAATTGAGAATATATATTTCCCTTGAACTCTTTCATTAAAGTTATGTTCACGTTCATGATACCGCAAATGCTTGAAAATTAAATTCTGGTCAACTCATGTTTTCAAAATTCAAATGCATGTGTGTTACAAATAATCTTTTTCTTCCAACCAACTGTGTAGTTTTAATTTCTAAATTATAATTACACACATATGAATATTTTCCATGACTAAAAAATTAGAATAAAAAGTGTATAGTAGGGCAATCTCTTCCTTTTTTATTTTTATTTATTTTATAATCAAATACGCCACCGAGGAAAAATATTTTGAGAATCCTAAATATAGTTCAAAGATATTTGGTAAGCATCAATGATCAATCCACGTTCCACACTCAACTAACCATGTCATTTGTATAAAAGTAGTGGCTTCACTTTGAGTGCCTTATTTAAAGAAATAGTTATACAGTATTGACATAAAATTGATTTTGCATTCATACGAGGGAAAAAAAATTGATTTTGCATTTTTCCTACCCCACAAAAAATAGATAATTAAACAAAAAAGAAAGGAATATATTTAGGCTAGCTACACCGAGCCGTAGAGGATTCGTTCCTGTCGCTTTGGCATGAATATTCAAGATTATTGGGTTTTTTTTTTTTTTTTTCGACGGCAAGATTATGGTTAATACATAAACACTGTGTTTCCAGTGTCTTCCATGAACATAGTCATCCAGAACCTTCATGGAACGATCCCACGCACCGTTGGATTTGTAACCACGACACGTGTAGGGCAGACAGGCCAGGATGGTCCGAAATCCTTGATAATATTAGTGGACATTTTAGTTTCATTTAGACGCTTATTTAAGAACCTCAAACACGTCCACCTCCATTGCTCAACCAGAATCCATTTCAGAAACCCACAAAGCAGCCAAATCACTCTCTTCACTCACTCTCTCTCTCTCTCTCTCTCTCCCCAAACACTCTTCAAAGCTAAGCTCTCTTTCTCTGATCTCTCTTAAAAACTATAATACTAAGAACTCATAATGGCTCCAGAACTGGTCCCAGACTCGGTCAAACCCGCCCCGTTTACCAAACCCGTAACCTTGCCGAGCCGAGCCTACGTGACTTTCCTGGCCGGTGACGGTGACTACGTGAAAGGCGTGGTGGGGTTAGCCAAGGGCTTGAGGAAGGTCAAGTCGGCGTACCCGTTAGTGGTGGCCGTACTACCCGACGTTCCCGATGAGCACCGTCGGATCCTGGAATCCCAAGGCTGCATCGTGCGGGAGATCGAACCCGTTTACCCGCCCGAGAACCAGACCCAGTTTGCCATGGCCTATTACGTCATCAACTACTCCAAGCTCCGTATCTGGGAGGTACGTACGCACGCACGCACGCACCCACGCACGCGCCAACCGAATTTTAAATCATTACGTGGCACTATTAAATTAATCAATTAATTAAGTGTGATTATTGACGAAAATGCCCTTTTGTTTTATTATGATATTTAATTTTTTTGGGTACAGTTTGTGGAGTATGGTAAGATGATATACTTGGACGGAGATATCCAGGTTTATGACAACATAGACCATCTGTTTGATTTGCCAGATGGTCATTTCCATGCGGTGATGGACTGCTTCTGCGAGAAGACATGGTCTCACACCCCACAATACAAGATCGGCTACTGCCAGCAGTCCCCCGACAGGGTCCAGTGGCCCACCTATGAATTGGGCCCACCTCCGGCCCTTTACTTCAACGCGGGCATGTTCGTGTTTGAGCCCAGCCTCTCCACCTATGACGACCTCTTGAGGACTGTCCAAATTACCCCTCCCACCACATTTGCTGAGCAGGTACACATATACGTATAAATTCAAATTAATCTGATGCATACTATATAGTATATATAGTGTATAGCTAGTGATCATTCAGGACTTAATGAGCCTAGCTTGCTACTCTGTTTTATTAATATGTTTTTTTTTGCGCTACTGGAATATTGCAGGACTTTTTGAACATGTACTTTAAAAAGATTTATAAGCCAATTCCACTTGTTTACAATCTGGTTCTGGCCATGTTATGGCGTCATCCGGAGAAAGTGGAGCTTGACAAGGTCAAAGTGGTGCACTACTGTGCAGCAGTAAGTGTTTTTTTTTTTTTTTTTTTCTGGCTTGTATAATATTTATGTATTAACAGATATAATATTCATTAATAAATAGCAGCAGCTTTATTAATTAACGATTAATCAAATTAATTAGGGATCAAAGCCATGGAGGTACACGGGGAAGGAAGAGAACATGCAGAGAGAGGACATTAAGATGGTGGTGAAGAAATGGTGGGACATTTACAACGACGAGTCCTTGGACTACAAGAAACCGATTGGAGCCACGGAAGGAGGCGTCGACGCTGAGCCGGTCAACATGCAGCCCTTCATTGCGGCTCTCTCCGAAGCCGGTGCTGTTAAGTATGTGACAGCTCCATCCGCGGCTTAATTAAAGTTTAATTAAGGCATAGGGAGGAATAAGAATAACAATAATAATAAAAGTAGCTAGGTGAAGATGAGTCAAAATAAAATTAAAAAAAAAAAAAGGGAAAAGATTTGTTGTTCTCCTACGTACTGGGGATGGAAATGACTTTGGTGTTTTTTTTTTTAGGAAAAGGGGAATGATGGGGCTTTAATTAACTTGGGATTTTTCACTTTTGTAACGATGATGATGTATAGATAATCATCCTTTCATTACCTTTTTCTCCTTTTTCTCTTGAGTATAAATCAAGTCTGTCCCAAACCTAATTTGTAGTAGTGTAATGTTTGGTACTAATATAGTTTGTGAATTAGGGTCCTGAGTTTGTGCAAATGAACAAGAATATGCCATATTATTGGAATCTTTTCATAGAAACGGTGAAACGCAAATGTCTGTCTTCTTAATGATCTGTTTGGTCTACTTGATTTAATATAATGCAAAATTGTCCCCCTTTTGCGTGAAATTTTTCCCATTTGCGTGGATATATTATATATATATATGACACCAATTATTATTATTTTTTTTATATATAAGTATCAATTTGTTAATGAAAATTTATTATATATATTTTTTATATTAAAAAATAAGAAAAAAAAATTATGTATCTCATGATAATGGATCATCTCCGTCCAACGATTTATTAAAAAAAATAGATTTATTAAAAAAAATACTTACACATGGGTAAAAAAAAAAAAAAAAATACCCAGCAATTATATATATATATATATATATATTCTTTAGCATTTTTTTGGCATATAGGTGTTTGAAAATGTACGTAATACACTATTTTGATTGACTATTTTGAGATAAATTTATGAGTGAGATATATTATGTATTAGTGAGAGATTATTGATGATATGTGTTTTCGGGTGCATGAAATTCAAGTATTTATTCGCTCAAGTAGTAATAGAGTGAATAAAAAGTTATCATTTAAAGTGAACTAAATGAGAAAAAATAAGAATAAGAATTTGCTATAAAGTCCCACATGAAAGGGAGTAAAAACTAAGAGGTATATGTATAAAGTTGCTTAATTTTTTTAGTTAGTAACTTGGTAAGTCAGACAGATTTATTCTTGCGTGTGCAAGTATGGGATGCAAATCATGAATTGACCTAATATGTGTCTGTATATGCCAACATGTCTTGGGTATGAATGCCGAACTGGAAAAAGCCCAATAGGTGATGGGATTGCGTTTTCTCTTTAAATATTTTATTTTTTCCTTTTCTCAAAATCCATAACACTCCAGAATTTAGAATTTATTGTTCCTTCAATATTTGATTTTTTCTTTTTCTTAAAACCCAATTGTAGGTTTCTCAAAACCCAACTGAAGGTTCCAAAAATCTGTAACTCTAGAATTCATTATGTGTTGGGCTCATTTTTGCTTCTTCAATATTTTGTTTTTTTTTCCCTTTTCTCATACGAATTCTTTGGTCCTTCATTATGTGTTGGGCTCATTTTTAACAAGCTAAAAATGTTTTTCGAATAATTTGTGAGTCAAAAAGTAGTTGGTAAAAACTTAAAAAATCAGATTATTCAATAATTTTTAATAAAGCTACAACCAAAGCCAAAACTAGAATTTGCAATAATTTTTGACAGCTTTGATTTTTAGATTATGGTGAGATCTGCACTATTTTTTAATGAATAAATCATAATGACTAAAATAATCCTACTTAAAAGCAAAAATTCCAAATATTGAATTGAGTTTATTTTCATATCAATTGTTTTTAAAAAGTATTAATATATTTAAAACATAATTGACTAAAATACTCTTTATATTAGTTATTTTGAAATAACCAAATTAATTCTCTATTAAAATTTTAAATTCAGATAAAAATAAAGTAAATTAAATTAAATTTAGTTGAGTAACTAATTTAATTGAGTTTATTTTCATATCATTTTTTTAAAAAAGTATCAATATGTTTAGTATGTACAAATACGTATAATTGTAAAAAATATTAATAAGCTCTTTCTATAAATATGCATAATTACATGTATAATGATGTTTATTTTGGTCATTTTATATTTGTACAATAATTCAGTCATACAAATTACCAAATACTTTAATATAGCTACTTTACATTAAAACGATTTTTTTAAACACAACTAAAAATGTTTTCTTTAAAATCTATAGCCCTATTAAACTGGCCCTCCTCTCATGGTTTTGAATTTTTAGTTCAAACTCTTTAGTAGAGTCTCCTGTACCTATGGTGATAGCATCTGTGCACATACTAATTCGTTAGGAATAGTAATTTGGTGCGATCTTGCTACTCGTGAGTCATTTTATATTAAAAAACTTAAATTGTTAGCGTTCCTCTAAGCACTCCGACGAGAAGACGTAATTATTTTAAAGAAATTATATAGAACACAATACTCGGTTTAGTTTTCTTCAAATTGAGTTTACAATTTTCTTTAATATTGCTAAAATATTCATATTATTAATATAATAATATTGTATTTTCATTTATAAATTTATTATTATTTGTAATAATTTTTCAAACAATAGGTTGGGTCACTCTATCGTGCATTTTAATTATGGTCGTTGTCGCTTACACGCTAAGCACGCATGGAGGTGTTGACTCCCCTAGCGATCATGATGTCTTGACTATTACTCACGTTTTAACGGCATTGGATATCTTTTTTCACAAAATTACAAGCTAAAGATTATTCTAATCAAAATTCTGATCGGATATATGCTATACTCTTTTTTTATTTATTTATTCAAAAAATTTAATTTCTGTTTTCTTCCCATATTTTTGAAAATTTTTGATCTGGAAGAGATCAGACGGCCGAGTTCGCTGGAATATTTGCAGCATTATTAATATATTAAGCTCTTTTGAATGCAATACATATACGTCGTTTTCTGGAAGTTAAACGGTACAGGGAGCACCATGGATACTAAAATGGACAAAACGAGAAAACGGAGTACGGATTGTGCAGGGCGAGATTCCAGACGAAAAAAGCTTTGAGTACCAATTCACGTAACAAAGTTTAAAATTAAACAGTAAAAGATTGGAGAGAGTTTATAAAGAAAAGAAGAATAAATTCCCCATATTGTTTTCTATCTCTTACAATATTAACTAGGATTAATTACGTAATTATCCCTGGTGTACACTTTTTCATCAACGTACATCATTTATTTTACAAATTATCAACGTTAATCTTCCAATTTTAAATCTGAAACAAATTCATACGTACCCTGAATCAGTCCAAATCATTACCGTACTATGTGAAACTTTTATAAATTTCTCGAATTTTTTTTGCCCTAGTTTTCTTAATTTTCGTTATTTAATTGTTTCTAACAAGTTCAAAAATCTATCAAGGGTATTTAGCAAATTGTCAATACTAGCTCAATTAATCTAGGATTTTTTGAGGTGTGTGGAGAAATTCAAATTGTAATTAGATCACTTTATATATAAATTTCATAATTAAAAAAAAATAAAAAGGTATTTAGTAAATTATCTATTCAATTTGGGTTTAACCAGATAACATTAACAGTTTTACATAACTTGAATGATAAATCAGAATGCTTTTGGAGGTGTTTTCAGCAAATGAGCTTTTCTTTTTTTTGGTGCAAAATAAACCTTTTTGATTAGTTGTATTTTGAACTGTAGAAAGTGACCGAGTTATAAACATAATAAGATTATTTCACAAAAAATTTTAAAAAGTATAATTTTTCTATAAAAGTGCTCTTCTAGAAAGACTAAATGTTGCAAGGAGATCATCTATGTTCCTCATTTTTGTTTGGGTTATTAAGAGTAATGCCCCTCCAACTATTGAAGTATTATTTTGTCCCCTAAATTTCAAATTTACATATTAACGGTCCCCAAATTTTTAATATATTTCAAAATAATCCAAAATTAAACTTCTGTTAACTTTTAAATAGAATTTGGCACGTGTTCAACACGTGATGAGTGCATAAAGGGTGCAATGGTCATTTCATTTTTTTGGGTTGAAAATTTATCTTTTTATATAAGTCTCAACCGCTGGTTATGAAAAAAAAAGTCACAGTTGATGAATGTCTCACCCAACGAAATCAAAGTAATCTTTCTTTGAGAAAATGAAGAATAAAAGTCAAGTATGATCTCAAAATTTGATATCAGCCTTCGTATGGTATGGATAAACAAAGTATCTTATTTCTATCACTGATGGAGATTGGATAATATTGCTTTTGTATAAATTATTTGTAAATAATTGAGTGTTATTTGAAAATAATGTGAGCATTTGCATTTGTCTATTTTCTAGTCGCTCTCACTTTGTGTGTAATAAATAATGCATTTTATGTATTTGTCTTTTTGTTGACTATACATTTAATTTAGGTAGTTGATTGGGATTATGATATTGAAGACACCGTTGGTGAACGAAGCTCAAGTTCTTTTGAAGGCCAACGATTTGCAAATATTCGGTATAATTGCGGTTTAATCCCCAACTGCAAACCTCGTGGAAAGAGAAAAATCCAAGTCGTCGATTCTGGGGTTATAGAAATTATGACATAAAGTATAAGTTTGACATTTGTTTTTGTGTTTAGTTTTTATTTATTTGTGGACTGGGTTTTCATGAGAAAAAGATCTCCTTATTTTTTTTTTAATTTTTTTGTGGTGTAGAAATAAAAAGTTAGAAGCTATGACTTCTTCAATTGGTATAACCCTACTATTTGTGCTCGTTCTAGCAAAGTTATATCTGGATTATTGAAGAATATGAACCAAATGGAAGAAGAGAATGAGAAAATAAAATCAAAAATTAAAAAACTTTATGAAAGTAACAAAACATTGAAAGAAAATATATATATATATATATATATATATATAAGGATAATATCAAGTCTTTACAAGATCAAAGAAAGAAAGAAAGGAAATGGTTATTACTTATAGTTATATTTTCTTTAGTGCTAATTTTATTGTATTTTGTTTAATATTTGCATCTAGTTGAGTCGATGACTTTCAATGTTTTTGTACTTGTTTTATTACTGTTAAAATTCATCAATGTTAATTTGTATTTTTTTCTTTGGGTAATTGGATATATTACAGATTATATTAAGCATTATTTAATTATTGAAAAAATAAATAAGAACGTGCTAATACAAAATATGAATTAACAAAATGCCATTGAAGTCATGATCAAATTTGTTCATAGACCAATACAACACAAAATGCCTAGTGAGCGAGTGTTAAAGAACATGCCTAAGATAAAATGGTTCTATAGAACTAGACCATTACAATTCAAAATGGCAAGTGGAAATGTTAAACAACCTGCTAAGATAAAATGGTTCCATAAAAATGACCATTACAAATCAAAATTGCTTGGCATCACAAAACTATTTTAATCCTACTAGATTAACACATGATCATAAAGCTGCAACTTCATATTCTTTGGCATGCTCTCCATCCTTTGTTCCAGATGAAGTTCCAACCTGCAGAACCAAGGATTATTTATCCAATTAGTTTTGTTTTCATAATAGAGCATAAAAGAATATTGCTAGGTGACGCATTTATTATACTCCCTTCAGTAAGTGTTGATTTTTGGGTCGCAAGTTAGTCACTAGTGGAATGAAACTGAGATGTAAAAGATTCAGATAATCTCTGTGTACTTTTCTGAAAGATATAATTAACAAATTCATCAATGTTGATTGGCATGTGGCCCATTAAAGCTTCACAAATTAACCACATAATACTTCAGATAACAAGTATAGCACATCACGTTGTTAAAAGTAAAATTTACCTTCATTCTATTGCAAGTCCAAGTATTGTGGCCTTGTTCACCAAATCTGGAGCGGTAAATAGTTATATGGTAGCGCTTCAACTTTTATGCATTCTTTTGAATTACTTCATGCCTCCCAGGTTGAATGCGATATATTGGGGGACTCATAGGTGACATAGTGGATTTTGGCCATTCTTCTTGTTGCTTTATAGGGTTGATTATCTCTCCATAAGCCCTCATCCAAGCTTCTTTCTTATAGCAATCGTCCATATAATTAATTGGGTTTTCCCTTTTATGCAGTATACCAGCAACTCCATGCTTGCATGGAATACTAATTAAGCCCTATTTCCTGCATGAGTATGATTTTGTTGCCAAGTTAACATCAAGATGGCTACCATAAGCATAATTGACTTAATATATTTGTTGCCCAGCCCGATAGGCTATACAAAACCCAATATCATACTTATTGGTCTTTGTAATAGAGAAAATCTTTGGCCCAAGATCATTCTGCCATTTTTAGATGAATTGTCTTTGATGAGTCCACCTCATCATGAACCACATTCGGAGTCTTTCTAATAGGCCCAAAATGGGCCTCTCCATTGCAGCTAGAATGGCGTGTGCCCTATTAAAAGCTTGACAAAGATTATTCATCAAAATATTACACTTGTTAGTATCTCTAAAATAGGACCTACTCCATTGTGAAGGAGGCTTCATAGTGAGCCAATCAAATGCATTTTCATCCTCATTTCTTATTGTCTCCATATGATAGCTGAATCTAGCTATAGTGGTAGCTTTTACAGCACCCATCATCTTATCCTTTAGATTTTGACCTTTAAAATGTGTCGTAAAATTTTTTAACAAATGTCTTGCACAAAAGTGATGTTTAGTAGTCTCCAAATCCTCTTCCAGTACATTCTTTAGACCTTTTTGCATGTCAGAAATAAAGGTCCAATGTCCAAAAACCACTTCCATGTATCCTGGCACTCAGACTCGACAATAGCGAAAGCAATAGGGTACATCATGTTGTTTCCATATACTCCAACAACAGATAGAAGTTGGCCAGAGGTATGTCCTTTTAGATAACATCCATCTAGTCCAATTACTTTTCGACATCCTTCAATGAAGCCTTTCTTGCAAGCATGATAACGAATATATAACCTCTGAGTTTCTGATCGGGTCCTAATGCATTCTTTACTTTAACAATTGCACCTGGGTTACTTCTCTTTAATTCCTCTAAGTAATCCTATAAGATATGATATTGTTGATTATAAGTTCCCTCAATCATCACTACACCCCATTTTCTTGCCCTATAACCTTGAGTTCGTGAGACTTGCATTACATAATCTTTCTAAACTTGTTCCATGAAGTTAGTAACTGAGAACTTCTTATTACCCCTAAAAGAGTCCACGTATCTCTTTGACAACCATCTCGAGGTCATAAATTTACTCTTATGAACTTGACTGTAGTTATGCTCAGAAAGATATGCTTTTGCCATAAATGAAGAGGAGTGCTTCTCATAGGTTGACGCAAAAATACGCTAACCACAGTTTCTGCCCCAGCATTTAGCTCGAACCTTATTTTTTTTCATTTTTAACAAACTTCATGTCCTTTTCTTGTCTAATGGCATGCTCTCTCATTGCTTGTTTAAATGTGTTGGCATCGGTAAATATTTGATCAAGATTGAAAATTGGGTTAGTCATATCTGTTTTAACTCTAAATATAGGCAAATGTGACATTTTTTTCTTCAGTTGAACCTTACCCCTTGGTACCTTTGTTTTGTTTGATATAGCACAATTTCATATGAATCTTCCTCTCCATTCTCATTTTTATAATCTTTATCAGAAGGATTTCTTCTCATATCCTTATCAGACAAAGCAAAATCATCATCAAAATCTAACAGAGTGGGATCTTCGATCTCTTCGATATTGTTGGAAGCAAACTCCACAATAGGATCAATATTCTGTTAAAAATCTAAATCATCATCACTCTGCTCAAATTCAGTATCTTGATACTCTTTGTCTTGTAAATCAGCATCTTTATCCAACCCTTTGTCTTGCTCATCTTTCTCACCTAGCTTTAACCCTTCACTGGTAAAATATACAGAAATCTCACGAGACTCGGGCAAATTTGTAAATCATTTTATTATTATTTCATCATTTCATAATACTATCAAGTTATCTTCTTTTAGTGGTCTTCCACTAATGCGATAATAATATGAGGTGTCGACTTCATACCCGATCTCCTTACTAATAGAATCTATATTAGCCAATATCATCTTGTCTGCATTACACCAATCCATGTAATAGACATTCTCTCTAGTATATGCCAATCTATTATGTGTCCTCACAAACTCACCACCATAGTGGACCTTCAATGTAAATTTTCTAGAGTGATCCTCTGTAATATAAAAAAGTAAATCCAATCACTCATTTCAATAACCAGCTAACCAACTACCTAAAATTAATTGCATAGTCAACAAAAGACAAATACCTAAATGCATTATTTATTACACACAAAATGACAACAACTAGAAAAGACTAGGAAAAAGACAAATGATAACACCATTTTCAAACAATGAAACTATTTGCAAATAATTTATATAAAATGAACATTTTTTTCAATCCATCGGCAATAGAAAACAAGAATTTTGCTTTCTGGCACTCACAGATTCTCGCTACTATTCGTGCACATGATCTGGAGGGATTTTTTCTTGGCTTTCATCCCTGTTCTCCTCAATTTCTTCAAGTTGGTGAAGGAAGCTCTAATCAAGCTTCTATGTCCTATGCTTTAGCTACTCAATCGTTGAGCTCCTATGTTCTGATGCCTCGTCTCAATACTGAATACTCTGTCTAGATTCGTACAAATCAAGCTCTTATGAGCTGGTTATTTGCTTCAATTTCTAAATCTATACTTTGTCAAATCATTCACTGTAATTCCTCAGCTCAGATTTGGAGTGTGATTCATCAACTCCTTGCTTCTACCTCCAAGGCTCGTCTTCTGCAACTTTGATTTCAGCTTCAATCAGTCAAAAGGGCGATCTCAGCATCAATGACTATTTTCTCAAGGTTCGAGCCATTGCCGAGAATATTGCTGCTGCTGATCAAGCTCTCACTGATGAGAATCTTCTTCTTTACATTCTTGGCGGTCTTAGCTCTAAATATGATCCGATGATTGTAAATCTTACTTCTCGACCTAAAGCTATTTCTCTTCTTGAAGCTTAGTCCATGCTCCATAATCAAGAAATGACAATTGATCAAGCTTACTCGATTTCTCTTGCTGATCCTCACTCTACTAATCTTGCTCAAAAGAATGGAGGTCGATCTAGTTTTTCCAACAATTGTGGTTCAACCTCTGGTCACTACCATAATGGTGGTCGTGGTAATCGTGGTGGTGGAGTTTTTGTGGTGGTCCTCGAGGTCGTGGCAGTCAAAGCCATGGTGGTCATCGTACTGCATGTCAAATTTGTGGTCGTGTTGGTCATCTGGCATCTCGGTGCTACTCTCACTTTGATCCACATGTGTCTCTTGACATTTCTGCATCACAATCCTCTCAGCAGCCTGGTTCTTCCACCATATCACCCGCTTATCTGGCCTCTTCTACTACTATTAATAATCCATCTTAGTACATTGACAGTGGTGCCACTGATCACATTACCTCTGATCTTACCAATCTAACTATGTCCTCAGACTACAAAAGCAAAGAGAAGATTCAAGTTGGAAATGTTAATAATCTTTCAATTTCACACGTTGGCCATACTACAATTGCTTATAATAATCAGAGTTTTGTGTTGAAAAATATCCTACATACTCCTACAAGTACTAAAAGTCTCTTGAGTGTCTCCAAGTTTACTTGTGATAATCACATTCTAGTTGAATTTTACTCTGATTCTTGTCTTATCAAGGATCTGAATTCGAAGAAGGTTCTTCTTCAAGGCAAGCTTAGAGATGGCCTGTATCAGCTAGATTTGCCTTCTTCTGCAACTCATCGAGTAGGTTCTTATGGTGTTGCACTTACTTCGAAATTTGTTTCAGATTCTTCTTGTGATAATACTAATATGAGTACTGTTTAAACTGGTTCTAATTGTAATAATAATGAACTGTGTAATGTTCAGTTTTCCGTTTCCCAAGTAACTAATAAGAGTCAGCCTAAGAATACCTTTGTCATAGATTTGTGGCATTGTCGGATTGGCCATCCGTCTATAAAGGTGTTAAAACAAGTTGTAAATAAAATGTCTTTTTCAAATTCATTTACTTTGGACTTAAACTTCTGTACTTCATGTCAGTATGGTAAATCTCATTGTCTACCTTTTAAGTCATCTTCAAATAAATTTGACTATCCTTTTCAACTTGTTCATACCGATCTCTGGGTCCAACACCTAATTTGTTTATAGAGGAGTATAGATATTATATTAGTTTTGTGGATGATTATACACGGTTTACTTGGATATACCCGCTTGTTCTTAAGTCAGATGCTAAGTAAATTGCTATCTAGTTTCAATATTATATTGAAAGACTATTTGACAGGAAACTCAAATGTATCCAGTCTGATTGGGGAAGAGAATTTGGAAGCTTCCTTCCATATTTTCAGAATTTTGGTATTGCCTTTCGACATCCTTGTCCTCATGTTCATGCTCAAAATGGTAAGTTTGAAAGAAAGCATCGACATATTGTTGACATAGGTCTCATAATGTTAGCTAAAGCTAGTATACCATTGAGTTTCTGGTGAAAAGAAAAGCTTTTGCCTCATATGCTTTTCTTATTAACAGGTTGCCTACACCGGTTTTACATGATAAAAGTCCTTTTGAAATGGTTTATCACAAAGAATCAGATTACCAGTTTTTAAAAATATATGGTTGTGTATGTTATCCTCATTTACGACTTTATAATTCTCATAAACTTGAGTTTAGGTCCTCTCAATGTGTCTTTATTGGTTACAAGTATAAATATTATTGTTGTTTGAATTCTTCTAGTTGAATTTATATAACCAGAAATGTTGTGTTTGATGAAAGGTTTTTTCCTTTTGCACACAGTTTTTCAAAAGGTGGTTCTAATACTTGTGATTCAGACGCTACTAAGTTCTTCCAACTCAATTTTTCTTTTCAGCCTTCTACAGCAGTTACACATGGTACTAATGTAACACTCGAGGTTACTTCAGAGTTACCCATCTCTTCTTCTTAGTCTGGTGCATCTGAGCAATCTACTGAAAATGGTACTGCTCTATCCTTTAACTCAGTATCTTCTAGTTGATCTCCTTATATAGCATCTTAAACTTCTGAATTTGCTCAGTTTGTGCCTACTAGTCCAGTTCTATATACTACACCTGTTGTTTCTATTCCTGATATGATATCTAATTTACATAGAGCTTGTCTGGAGTCTACTCATACTATGACTACAAGATCTAAAAATAGAATCTTTTAGCCTAAGTCTTTTCTTGTTTATGGCTCTCTTTCTACCACTGAACCTATTAGTGTTGCTCAAGTTTTAGCAGAACTGTGTTAGCATCAAGCAATGAAAGATGAGTTTACTGCTTTATAAAAGAATTGTACTTGGACTTTAGTTCCTTTTGATTCTTCTATGAATGTTGTTGACAATAAGTTGGAGTTTCGTATTAAGTATCATTCTGATGGGTCCATTCATAGGTATAAGACTCGGTTAGTAGGAAAAGGGTTTCAACGAACCCCTGGCTTAGATTATTTTGAAATTTTTAGTCCAGTCATTTAGTCTTCTATCATTCGTGTTGTTCTCACCTGAGCTGTTCAAAGTGGCTAGGATATTTAACAATTAGACAAAAATAATGTCTTCTTACATGGTGATCTTCATGAAACTGTTTTTATGTATCAGCCTACAGGATTTATTGATTCTCAGTTCCCTCGTTATGTGTTCAAGTTAAATAATGGTCTATATTATCTTAAACAAGCTCCACGAGTTGGTTTGACAAATTAAAACAAGCTCTTGTCATTTGGAGGTTTGTAAATTCTGTTATTGACACTTTCTTATTTTATTTTAAGCAAGACAATGTTGTTTTTTATCTTTTAGTATATGTTGATGATATTTTTTTTAACAGGAAGTGATACACTACTTATTAAATAGGTCATGGAAGATCTGAATAATCATTTTGCACTCAAGCTACTTGAGTCTGTTAACTATTTTCTTGGCTTCGAAATTTCTAAAAGTACTTCTGGATTGTATCTTACTTAATCCAAATCTGGCAACTTCTAAAGAATGTTCCACTCCTATGTGTAGTAGCATCAAGCTCTTCAAAGATGATAGTATTTTATTTGATCAGCCTACCATCTATCGCATACAATTGAAGCTTTACAATATTAGTGTTTATCACAACTTGATATTTCTTTTGTTATCAATAAATTGAGCCAGTATCTACAAGCTCCTACAATTGAGCATTGGAAGGCATGTAAAAGAATTCTAAGGTATCTTAAAGGCACTATCGATTTGCATTTCACAGCTAGTGAGATAAGTCATTTTATTCTTGAAGGCTATTTTGATGCTGATTGGCCAGCTGTTTGGATGATAGACACTCTACAAGTGGATATTGTATCTATCTATGAGGTAATTTTATCGCTTGGAGTGCTAAGAACCAATATGTGGTCGCCAGGTCTAGCACTGAGTCTGAATATATAGCTCTATCATAAGTAGCTACTGAAGTGATTTGGTTATTATCCTCGTTCAATGAGATGGGTATATCTCTTACCACTAAATGTCTTATTTTGTAGTGTGATAACATGGGAGCTGGTGCCTAAGCTTCAAATCCAATTTTTTATTCGAGAACTAAACATATTGAAGGAGATATTCAATTTATTCGAGAGAATGTGGTTTTTAAAGAGTTGGAAGTTAGATTTGTTCCTATAAATGAACAGGTTGCAGATGTGTTAACCAAGACTCTTAATAAAGAAAAGTTTGTTTATTTTAGAGACAAGCTGAAAGTTTATTCTACTCCTTTTACCTTGAGGGGAAGTGTTAAAGAAGTTAGCTTAATCTTTTTTTAGATAACAAAATTAGTTTTAAGTTAGTTAGTAATTTTGTTTTACTATAATTAATTCTGTTTTTGGTTAACTTCTCTTGTACACTTGTTGCTCTTTTTATATATATGTTCGTTTATGGAATAAAATTAGTTTAGAGTTCATTTCATCGAAACTCAAAATTAGTCTTCTTCTTATGTATTCCTCAGTAATTAGATTCTTTACTCTATATATATATATATATATATATATATATATATCAAGATAATGGCCTATCATATGACCTAAATAATCCGGTTACGGCAGAAAAATGAAAACTTGCTCCATTAACTCTCATAATTATGTCTCCGTAAAAAAAAATCCTAATTTAAATGTCTCCTGCGTAACTCTAAAACAGAAAATGTGCCAAAGAAAAGAAAATAAAAAAAAAATGAAAAGATTAGACCCAAAAAAAAAAAAAAAAAAAAACACTCACCCCCCCGACCTTAAAAAAAAAAAAAAAAAAAACAAAAAAAACAATACATAAAAACCCAAAAAAAAAAATGTGCAAAAAAAAAAAAAAAAAAAAAAAAATAAAAAGATTAACCCCAAAAAAAAAATCCTAAATTAAATTTCTCCAGCTAAACCCTAAAACAAAAAATGTCCAAAAAAAAAAAAAAAAAAAAAAAAAGAAAAAGATTATACCCAAAAAAAAAAAAAAAAAAAAACACTCAGCCCACTGACCTTGAAAACCCAAACAAAATTGGCACTATTGTTTTGGACCCACGAAAAAGCTAGCACCCACAATATGTAATCTTCTTCCTGGAAAAACTATATGTTTGGGCTCACCAATCATCACCCAGCATCTTGTCGAGTCCACTATTTCGCTTTCCCTCCATGACATTAGATCTCTTACTAATTCTAGAAAAATAGCCAGTAAAAAATATATATATATATATATATATATAATTATTAAATACAAGCTGATGGAATATTTGTAAGAGCAGTCAGTAGTGGTCCACTACACTACACGAACAAGCCACGGGTTAGTTCATCTCAATTGGTTCTTGTTTATGGTTGGTGGTTAATGTTCTTTCTCGGTATCTAGCAACTTCTAGAGTGTTAAATTTTATAACGTGATTAAAAACTGACTTCAGTTTAATTTATTTAAAATAGGATGTAATCCTAATTTTTGTAGCTTTTCCCATTTTATTAACAAAAAAAATTTGAACCTGAAGTAACAAAGTGCATGTTGTCATTTATATATTTTACATTATTAATTAAAGGATGAAAATCAAGTTAGTTTCATTATCAAGTGCACTATACAAAAAAAGTTCGTAAAATATAGAATGGAGGTGTCTAGCGTTATTCGTTGTTTTAAATTTACCCGTCCCATTGCTTATTGGCACTACATGAAACATGATCACATATTACTATGGAGACAACATTCTTTTAAACTAATATTTTACGGCAACTAATGTTGCAACTTGATATAACATAATTTTTTATTTCCCAAAGGATAATATTACATAATTGAAACTAATTAAAATATTATTCAAATGAGACCTTGTAATTCAAAATGAAAATGATAAATTATTATTAATTAAATTAAAATGAGAAATGATGACGGACACCTAAATCGGCGATTTCCAAGTCACAAAAATCGAACTGCTCTAAAGAAAGCCACGGGGTCTCTATTTGTTCATTAAAAAAAAAAAGATGCTTTTTTTTTAATAAATAATTTGTTTTATTTTTTAAAAATACTTCTTTTAAAAAAAAATTATTATGAAATTCATACATAGACTCGTCTAAGTAGGATTGGAATATCTCTGATCTCACACACACTCATACACAATCTCAACAATTCTAGACCAATTACTAAAACACATAGACTCGAATATCTCTCATCTTACATACACTCGTATGCAATCTTAAAAATTCTAGACCAAATTGCTAAAACAATTTTAAGAGGTAATGAACTATTTTTTTTTTTTTTAAGATGAACCTCAACAGATCGAAATAAATTAAATTAAAAAAGGAAAAAAAAAAAGAAGATACACCAATTTAAAGATGATCCCATATAACTTCAATAATGATCGGTGCTTTTCGATACCTACATAAAATTTTTGTAAAATTAAGAGATCAGTTATAGAGTTAGACGTAGAGTTAAAAACTAGATACTCTGTCTCTCTAATAAAACGCTACAAAAAAATAAATACCGAAAATATAGATGACTTTTTATTTTCAAAAATTATAAAATTCTAAAGACGTCGTATATCGTATAATCGGGAATATTATTCTTTCTTCTTTGATTTCTTTCTTTATTTTTTTTTTTCAAAACCTACTCTTGAATTATTTAACCTTTTCTTTTTCTCCAAACCACGTGATATATAACCTTAAATTCCAGTAAAATCTTATTATATTAAAAAAGTGAAAGGTGCTGACATAAACTGGTTGTAGAAGACCTAGGTATACGTAGATGGTTAAAACATCGCCTATTAGGAGGGTTCGGGAAAATTTCGAAAGCCCAATAACTACACAAAATATATTAGTTTAATTAATTAAGCCAATGATCCTTAAAAATTAAGATGATGCAATTGCAAGTACATGTGCATCAAGTGACAACGGTACAAACACGGATACGTGTACCAATCTGGTAATTTTATTTATTTATAGTATATATATGGTCTTCCACTACTTCTAGCTCGCTCTCATCCAAAAAAAACTTTCTAGTTCAGTCTGCTTTCCCATACGCAAACAAAACTAAGAGAATATTGCGTTCCATCAATGGCCTTAACCATCGTCTCTCAACGCTGCTGCTTCGTAGTGGTGGCTGCCACATTAATGCTTGGCTCGTCGGCGGCGGCGGCGGCGGCGACTGTAGTGGACCTGGCCACAAATGTTAATAACAAAGCTCTAGTTGACTACATCTGCAAACAGGCCGAAAGCTATGACTTTTGCTTCTCTATTCTGAGCAGAGACGTACGTACTCCCTCGGCCGATATTCATGGTCTTTCCCTACTCTCCATTGCACTTTCCATTGACCAAGTGAGTGACACTATTGATCAGAAAATCGACCACCCTACATTTAGCCATGCCGCCGCGGATCATGTTGATAAGGATCGAATGGACGCTTGTAAATCAGATTATGAAAAGGCGTTGACCATGTTCCTGAGGGCATACGATGCTTGCAGCCGGAGGTCATACTGGGAGGTGATTGATTTGGTCAAATATGGAGCTAACAAAGCCATAGATTGCGAAAACATTTACAGAAGGCATGATCCCATGCGTGTATCTCCAATCTCCGGGGATAACCACAAGCTCATTAGGCTTGCCGAGATTACTTTGATTGTCATCGATACTCTTCTTCGATCCACTCCATGACTCATCATGAAGATCAGACTGCATGCATTGTATTTTTGAGGGACATATATACGCACTCCCTGCGAGTATGATCAGCTAGCTCTTCATGTATAATTAATGAACTAATTTGGGTGCTTAATTAAGATATATTAACTCAACTGTTTGTAGGCTAGACAGAAACTGTATTATATATACAAAGTCACATATATAAGAAAATTTTAGTGTAGTTTAATTCTTTGAATTGTAATGGATACCCGATGATTTTTTTTTTTTTTCATCACCGATATCGAAATAAAACAAAAATGAAAAATAAGAAAAAGAAAATTAACCGTATGAAGGCGTGCAATCAAATCTCACCAGTATGCTCCTCAAAAAAAAAAAGAAAACAAAAAAAGAAAAATCTCACCATTATGCTCAAACACCTCATAACTAATTAAACTGTTAAGTATCATTATCTAATATTTATTAACGTTTTTTTAATTTTTTTTTTCTAATAAGGACTCATTAATTTTGATACGACAATTTAAAATATTTTTACGTCATTATTATTATTGTTTATTGATTAGTTGCTTACTACAATAATACTTTTTAGCTATTACTAATACACTTTTTCTAACATAATTTTTAGGTATAGTAAGCATATAATTATCTTTTCCATTTATTTTTAATAAATTCTTGGAGGTTCTTTTCTTAAAATAAAAATGAGAAAATTTTTGGAGTATTGTTATTATTTTTATCATTTATGTGTGTTATCATCATTTGTGATTGCACCCTTCAAAGCACCGTGACAAGTGTCAACTGTTAATCTACAACATCGGGTTATCTGTTATCATTAGATAACTGTCGTTTATTTTATTAAATGTCGTTTTAGTCGATATGTCGATTCTACGCTACATTTCCTGATGTCGTTTGTCGAACCCACTTCTTGCTTAGGAAATGCCTTTCATATGCAAACGACATGAATTGTACCACAAAAGGAGACAAGTTGGTTGACTTCTGAATGACAAAGGAGGCTAAAAACAACTTGTCGTTTCATGAAATAGAATTAACTGTCGTTTGTTTTCCCTAAACAGACCTGTCGTTTTTCATCACCAATAAACTTGATGGTTTTGGGCTGGACTCGCATCTCACTCTACACTCTGCAGTAGGGCTTTCCGGCCATCCTGGTATCATCGTTCCTCTTCGATTCAAAAACAGAAGCTTTTTTCCTGTATTTTAACTCAAGAGGCCTTCTGTTTTTTTTTTCCCCCTCAAGTCAAATTTTACGTATCTAATATTAAATTTAGAAGCGCAAAGCGCATTCATTCTTGGTAAAAAGGAGAATGAGGGCCGCCATGGTTGAGCACCTTTCTTCCCATTTACGACCAGACAGGTACCTCTTTCAAAACCCAGTTTTCTTTACCTTTCGCGTATTCTGTTCCGAAAGCTCAGTCAAAGACGACGACGTTGAGGCTGTTTACCGCATTCTCAGTAGCTCCAACTCATCCGGTAACTTGAAGCAATCGTTGAAATCGAGCGGGGTTTTCCTCTCAAACGATTTAATAGACAAGGTCTTGAAAAGGGTCAGATTCGGCCATGGTAATCCATTGCAGACTTTGGAGTTTTTCAATTACACAGGGAATAGA
This sequence comes from Parasponia andersonii, assembly GCA_002914805.1. Lineage (NCBI taxonomy): Eukaryota > Viridiplantae > Streptophyta > Magnoliopsida > Rosales > Cannabaceae > Trema > Trema andersonii. The sequence goes on from JXTB01000119.1 coordinate 867,950, forward strand.
AAAGGGTTTTATCACACTGCTTTTTCGTTGGATACCATGCTTTATATCTTAGGAAGAAGTCGTATGTTCGAGAAAATTTGGGATGTTTTGACTGACGTGAGACGTAAGGACCGAACTTTAATAACCTCCCGGACTGTAATGGTTGTTTTAGCTAGAGTTGCTAAAGTGTGTTCTGTTAGGCAGACTGTAGAATCTTTTAGAAGATTCAAGAGGCTTGTACCTGAATTTGATACAAATTGTTTCAATGCTTTGTTGAGAACATTGTGTCAGGAGAAGAGTATGACAGATGCTAGGAATGTGTATCATAGTTTGAAGCATAGCTTTAGGCCTAATTTGCAGACCTTCAATATATTATTATCAGGGTGGAAGTCAGCGGAGGAAGCAGAGGGGTTCTTTGAGGAGATGATGCAGATGGGTGTGAAACCTGATATTGTGTCATACAATTGCTTGGTTGATGTTTATTGTAAAGGTAGAGAAATAGAGAAGGCGTATAAGGTGGTTGAGAAGATGCGGGATGAGGAGATAATGCCTGATGTGATTACCCATACTATTATCATTGGGGGGTTGGGCTTGGTTGGTCAGCCTGATAAAGCCAGGGTTGTTTTGAAGGAAATGAAGGAGGATGGCTGTTACCCGGATGCTGCAGCGTACAATGCTGCCATAAGGAACTTCTGCATTGCAAAGAGGCTTGGTGATGCTTATAGTTTGATCGATGAGATGGTGAACAAGGGTTTGAATCCAAACGCAACCACATATAATCTGTTCTTTAGGGTATTCTACTGGTCGAATGACTTGCGAAGTTCATGGAATTTGTATGCAAGGATGATGGAAACAGGGTGCCTGCCAAATACGCAGTCTTGTATGTTCCTAATCAGGTTGTTTAGGAGGCAGGAAGAAGTAGAGATGGCACTGCAGCTGTGGAATGACATGGTCGAGAAGGGCTTTGGGTCCTACATGTTGGTTTCTGATGTGCTATTTGATTTGCTATGTAATATGGGAAAACTAGTGGAAGCAGAGAGGTGCTTCTTACAGATGGTAGAAAAGGGGCATAAGCCAAGTAATGTTAGTTTTAGAAGAATAAAGGTGCTCATGGAATTGGCAAACAAGCAAGATAGCCTTCGGAACTTGTCAGAGAAAATGGTCATTTTTGGGCCCATAATCACTTCTCCTGAGAACACTGGTGTTTCGACTCCATCATTTCCATCCTGAAGGAAAATTCTTTGGCTAATCATCATGGATTCATGGTGTTCAAAGTACTTAACGCGGTCTAACTTGCTGACAACGTGTCAAAGGAGGATGACACATCCCATTCTCTTCAGAAGTTTGGCGCTTCAGTTTTCTCCTGCTAGTCTTTTGGGAATTCCTATTCAGATTCACTTAAAGCTCAGAGGACGACGGGAAGTTCCTTTTCTGATTTTGTGTACCTCCACGCACGTCACCATCCTGGAAACTGGGGATCCTCTTCTGAAGCCTAGCTCTGTCGTCCCCTTCAAGGGAGGTTTACAGGCAACAGCACCATTTTCTTTCGAGTGTCTTCGAATACATTGGTCTGAGGACTGTCGGAGCAAGATATATTTCTGGAAGGCTTATCCAATTTTGCCTTCTTTTATATTGGTGTATTTGTGCGAAAGGGATTTAAATAAGACTACTGCATTTATATTTGAGGAACAGCTACTATAAACATTACTCGAAGCCTGGAACTTTTTTCAGACACATTTTATCTTTTATCAAACAACCAAGATCCGTTTAATTTCTTGAAAATCCACTCTTGCCGTTGTGTTTATGAAATGTGGCTTTGATTAAGGTATACATTTATAGGTAAACTGACGAGGCAACGTAATAAACGGAGGAACAAAGAAATGTCACTAGTTCTTTTAATTAGTCTCTTTAGCCTTTTAGAACTTGTTTAAACGCTTAATACCAAAAGTTCAGAGTTCCAAGGATCAACATTTACAAAAGAAAATCGCTGTGTATTGTGTAACCACTCGAAACAAATGTCCAAAAGACATTGATATTTTCATTAATGTAACGATCTCAAATTACTCCTTTATCTCCATAATAGTAAAGCATTAATTTCACAATACCGGGGAAAATGCTATTGATCTAACAGGGTTCTCATTCAAAGAAATTTTAAGAAATATTCTGAAACTACTTAGTAACAAACGTCAATGTTTGCTATAGAAAGCAAAAACACGGTACACCAAGAACTTTAACAGGATAGCAAATCTAAAAGAAACAGAAAAATATCATCTTCTTGTACTCCAGCACTTGTGCAACACAAAATTCCGAATTACGCCCATTCTAAGCCTGCAAATACATTCAAAGAACAGATTAGAAGAAAACAATCAATAAAATAACCAAACGAATCTCCTAAGTCAATTAAAAAGTAAGAAGTAGATATTCCACTCTGACGGTTCAAGCAACAAGGAAAACAACAAAAAATATGTGATGAATATGAGAGGCAACCTTGTTGGCAATGTTGTTTGAAAGCCAGTCAAGTCCCTCATACAACCCTTCACCTGAGGTGGCACAGGTGCTCTGGATATACCTGCAATGCAATATTGCTTGATTAGTCATCAAGGGAAAGAGTGAGGGAGAAAGAAATGAAAAGATAAAAGGGATCCCTTTACCAATGACGTTGACGAAGTGAGTGGAGACCGAGCTTATCAGTTATCTCAGCAGCATTCATGGCATTAGGAAGATCTTGCTTGTTTGCAAATACCAGCAGCACGGCATCCCTGAGCTCATCCTGACAATGTAACAAATAACATCAAAGAAGTTCATACAAGCAGCTTTTCATTCAATAATGAAATGAAAATGTTTAAAAAAGGTTGCACAATTACCTCATTCAACATTCTGTGCAACTCATCCCTGGCTTCAACTATACGGTCTCGGTCATTGCTATCAACAACAAAGATCAATCCCTGTGTGTTCTGGAAGTAATGTCTCCACAAGGGTCGGATCTGGAAACAAATATATAAACAAAAAACATCCATACATTTGATTTAATATGACTATACAAAGATAGTTCTAAAACTGTCAGCATTCTCTCCTTTGATATCCAAAGGAAACAAAAACCAAGCTAACCAGCCACCATCAGTGCTCAAAAATAAAGTAAATAACTGCTATATCAAGGGAAGTAAAGAATTGAATAAGTAGCTTATTAACAAATTACAATCATTATAGCGAGTAGAGCAGAGACAGAGTTAAAAAAGCGTAGCAGCACCAATAAATAGGAGTAACATATTAACATCTGTGAAGAAGTAGATCTACACACCTTGTCCTGGCCACCAACATCCCAAACGGTAAAGCTAATGTTCTTGTATTCCACAGTCTCCACATTAAATCCTAATCAAATGCTGAATCGGTTAAGTCGCCCCAAAAACCGAATGGGAAAATAATTCGAATGAATAGCTAGATTTAGAAAGACAGAAATATGAACAACAGAATGAAGTTCGAATGGAAAGGAATGGAATGAAATGAAATTTGAATTTAAGTTTCTATGTCAGAATAGTTTTTCTTTTCCTTACAAGAATTCAACAAAGATTGAAACCGCAAAACCCATCTTAACATTTCAAGCCCAAGTCGATTATGAAAAACAATAACAAGAAAATCCTAGGCATGGAAAAAGCAAATCCGATTCAAGCATAACAATTTTTGACGAGATTGAAACAAAGAAGTCCAAGTTACCGATGGTCGGAATGGTGGTGACAATCTCGCCGAGCTTGAGCTTGTAAAGAATGGTGGTCTTACCAGCAGCATCAAGACCCACCATAAGTATACGCATCTCTTTCTTGGCGAAGAGTCGGCTGAAAAGCTTGGTGAATGACAGCCCCATTCTGAAACCCAAATACCAATTTCGTATATTCAATCAAATGCCCTAAATTGTCACTATGATCATCAAGCCAATACCAAAGACTCTCTCTCTCTCTCTCTTTTTTTTTTTTTTTTTCAAAGATTCGTAAACAAAAAAGAGATAAGAGCAGCAGTACCAATTACTCAAATTCAAAGAAACTAAATCATGTACTAAAGCACGGCTCAATAATATTATCAAGTAACCAAATTAGCACATAATTCATCTGAATCAGCATCCAAAATCTGAAATAACTAAAATTCAAAAAAAAAAAATATATATTCGAGATCTATATGCAGATCCGAGTAATTGCAAGGCCATTAGATGCCTTCAAGTACAGATCGGACCGATCGTCACTGCCATATCTACAAAAGCAAGGATTGAGAATTCAAACAAGTTTTGATAGAGACCCAAAATTTTGGACTCGAAATTCAGATCAAAATTCGTAGTATCCAGGAGAAGAGAGAGAGAGAGATAGAGAGAAGAACTTGCCTGAGAGAGAGAGAGAGCAGTTTCGTCTGGCAATGGAGATGGATCTGTTATGAGTTATGTCGTTTCTCTCTCTCTCTCTATCTCTATCTCTCTAACCATGATACCAAATACAACCTTTTCTTTTTTCTTTTTTTGGTTTTTATTTATCGAAATGGATTGAGAAAAAATAAATAAATCAATATTAATAGCGGCAAAGTGGTACCTTTTCACTGTTATGTATGTAACGCCGTTTGTCGGCTTGGTTTGTTCCTCTCTGGGCTTATTACTACGGTTAGTAACGCCGTCATTGCTAGTGAAGCGTGGCTTGCAGACTGTTTGGGAATACCAAGAACCGAGATATCAACACCAACAGGTCCGTTTTATGTTACAAAAACAAAATCCAGTTTTTGATTAAGGTTCTATCATTCTCATTTGTGACTCATAATTTTATTCTTTTAAGTAAAACTATCCGTACATCTGTTGCATGATCACGAATATCCCATCTTCAACTAACACTGTAAATACTTTCCAAAGGAAAAAGTAGAGATACATGTATATTTGCTATATATGAATATAACACACAACCGATACATTTATTTACTTTTTATTTTCTTCATTAAAAATATTTCCTTGTATGGTAGTAAAAATCTGATGGAATATCATAGCTCATGCATTATTTTCAAGATTCTACGAGATGACAAGTTACATCATAGTATCTGATTTTGTTCTCTTTTTCATCTCACAACATTTGGAGACTAAAGCATCCTATTCTTCTAAGCTCGAACGATACATGAAAGATCTGCAGTGAAGGGTTGATTAAAGCACGGTCATACGCCAATCTTCCACTAATCAACAACTCAAAACACAAGTCATGCAGCAATAGACATGTCTGATCGCCCTCCCGTCATCCTCTCCGCCTCCTCCCCACGCTCACCTATGAAAGTTCGAGGATTACGAGTAAGGATCCATTTCTATCCATCAGTTTACATGGTGATCTACAGAAACAAGAAATACAAAAGCCTCCAATAAGTTACGCTTATCAAGTGTGAGAGTTTACCGGTGCGAACTCTGATTACATCTGCAACAGGCACCACTACAGAAACAAAAAGAACCTTTGTTAGAAGTTCAGCATGAAGGCCACGTTTACTAATCCAAGAAAAAATTGGATGAAAAATGCCATGATTCTCTTTCCTCATTCTAATTAGTATGTAAACACATAAAGTATTTCCTTTTCTCATTCCTTTTGGTCGTAAATATGCCCAAAGTTCAAGCTAGCTATAATTTCATACAAGCCCCCGTAAAAAAGAACAAACTTGTGTATGTTTTACATGTAAACAATTAGCACCATGATTGCATAATGAATATGGAGAAATCCTCACAGATTCTTGACTCCACACATCGGAGAATTAAAGTTTAACAGAAGAAAAGAGATTTTGAGGGAATAAATAACGAAGTTTGACGGCTTACAGAATATTTTTCCATCACCAATCTCTCCAGTCCTAGCCTCCTCAATTATCCTGTCTATTACTGCTTCAACCTACAGATGAGTAAATTCGCAGTCTTTAATTTATGATATTTTTCCAATTGATAAATTGTCAAAAGATTGATTCTTTTATTCCTTTCCATAGTTCTTAATTATTTATATGCTAATTACACAGCCAGGAAAAGAAGGCAAAAGGAAGAATTGTTATACAGACAAGATTATCATTAGACCTCTTCTTACCTGATTTTTGTTCACCACAATCTCCATTTTAACTTTAGCAACAAAATTGTCTTCAGAAAATTCAGAGCCTACAAAATTAAAAGACAAGATCAGATTGAAGGAGGATAACAACTAACCAACACTGGATAATATGGTAACAATTATTGGTAACCATATAGATGAAATCCATGCCAAATTAAGGACGCACCACCCTGCCTCTCTGTTGAACCACCCTGAGCACCAAAGCCCCGAACGTCAGAAACCGTAACGCCACGAATACCCATCTTCAGCAGCGCCTTTGTTTTCCAAAAAAATAGACCATAAGCAAGTACCAATTCATAGTCTCTTTCAGAGCTATAGAAATAAGTAGTCATCGAAATTCCCAGAATCAACAAATAAGCATATGATTTGGTCAACATTGTCCAAAGCTGTTACTATGTGGTATCCATTTATGGTTACCAGCGATAATATATGGTAAATAAATTCCAGAAAAACTAGGATGTTAAAACATTTTGTGAACAGCTAATTTGTTGAAATCAATACAATTTTGGGAGAGGACAAAGATTGAAACTTACTGCACATAATATAGACCAAAAAAAAAAATATATATTTATGAAAAGGGGTTAGATAACAAATGAAAGGGATTGGCTTTGTTTGGTACTTACCGAAGAAACATTTTGGATTCTCCAGGGCCTGTTTCGTTCCAAAATAAGCATCAAAGGAGACATAGAAAACAGAGTTGAGAGAGTAAACCCAACAAGCTCATACATATACAAACATATATGCAACTACATTTTACACAAACTAGAGCTGAACGAGAAATATTAATACATTTAAAAGGAAAAATAAAAAAATAAAAAACGAAAAATCAGCAAAAGAACAAATGCATTTAAATATAACAGAAGAGAAGAGGTATGCACCTGAGAATCGCTTCCACTTTGTAAAACTGGGAATCGGGAATATAATCTACATGCAAACAAACAAAAGGAACAATCAATCAAAAATCGAAGACACCCACCCATATCAATAATATCATTATTAATATGAGCCGAAATTGAAGTTAAAAATTTGGATAAAGAAAATAATAACAAAGTAAAGTGGAGATACAGACGAGGAGGAGGAGCATGAGCAGGAGAGCTATGGGCTCTAATTACAGGAGGAATGGACGCATTTCTCAGTAGAGTGACATTAGGCTTAGCAGTGTGAGAAAAGTGACAACCTTTCAGGGGAGGAAGTCTTTTGAAATGGGCGTCGATGGGAGAAATTGCACCCGCTTTGCCCATCGAAATCGAAATCGAAATCGAAATCGAAGTCGAAGCCATGAAGCTGAAGCAGAGGCTGATGAGGTTTTCTTCTTTAATTTTGGGTTTTGCCTCCCTAGCTAGTGGTGGCTACACTACTGTCACTGTCTATTCGGTACCTCTCGGTCTCGGAGTTAACGCCGCCGCTGCGTTGTTGCGTCCTTCGAAAATGAGAGTTTTTTTTTTAATTAAAAAAAGAGAGTTTCAAAATAGAGCCTCTCATGATTGGGCCCCTGGCTAAGGCTTCGAAAGCCCGTTTGCTGCGTCCCTCGGCCTCCCTTTCCTCCCCTCCCTCCTTAATGGGTCTTATCCATTGAAGCCCATATAACCAAAAAAAAAAAAAAGGTATTTAATTGACTCCTCCTTTAAATTAATTAATTTCGTTATTTTTCCTATCCGGAGAGTGTGAACGAACAAAAACTGGTGCAGTAGCGGCCACTGGCCAGGAGGAGGGAAAAAAAAAAATGAGTGGAAAGGAGGAGGAGAAAAAGTATGTGTACAGGATTAGTAGTGATCAAGAATGGGAAGAGTTGCAGAAAACTGGGTCTACTTTGGGAGGAAACCTTGACAAGTCTTCCCGTTTCATTCATCTTAGTGATCTCCATCAGGTTCTCTTTTTTATGTGTAGTTTCGTTTCTCTACAATTTCAATGTCTTATTTTCAGTATATCATTTCTTTCCTAGATGGATGTTTATTATAATCCAATTCATTAGAAGCACTTCACTATCTGGACTTTAATTTGTTGTTATTTCGAATTCAAAATGAATCCAATTCGACTTGTTTAACTATTATTCATTCCCTCTATTTTATTTGGACCTTTTTTACTTTCTTTCTCGGCTGAGGCTCAACTGGGTTGGCGCATAATCGTTGAATTTCAGGTGCAGTCCACATTACAAAACTTCTTCCTCAACACCAAGCATCACCTTTACCTCCTTCAAATTGACGCCAACAAGGTATATATATATCTATCTTTGTGTTTGTTTTCATTTTTCTCTTTTTCCTATTTCGTATTTGTTAAAACACCAACCAGTCATGGTGGTTCGAGAACTAGACTCTCCTACTTTCAGCTCTGAAGTTGAGGTCCCAATTTCCATGCTGAGATTTTCTCAAAAAATTTGCTTTTTGTTGTAATATTGCTTGCAAAAGTTGATCTTAGGGGGGGAATGAGAGAAGGGTATATATCAGATTTTTCTTTGACGATTGAAAAAGTGATAACAATGCGTGAAGAATATGAAGCAGATTATTAGATTATAACGCAAGATTTAAAGACTTTTTTAAAATTGGAGTGTGTTTCCATTGATTTTCCCGTTTCTAACATTAAAGTTGTTGTTATATTTTCTTTGCAGCTTGGTGATGGATTGATTTATGAAGTTGTTTATGAAACGAATAGCTTCCCACATTTCTATGGACCATCCAGAAGTTTTAGTCCTCTCCCTTTAGATGCTGTTACAAAAGCAGAGAAACTCTCTCTAGTGGATGGCCGATTCACTTGTAGTTTGCTGGATTAAGCTCCCCTGACTGACTTCCTTCCCATTTTTTTTTTTTTTCCCCTTTGTTTTTCACATTTTGGATCATTGGGGAAGCTGCAAACTTATGGATTATCCTCTGTGTGTGTGTGTGTGTGTGTGTGTGTGTGAAACCTACCATGTATCGTTGAAATAACTTTCTTGCGTCCTACTGATAGACACCGAAATTCATTCTGTTTCTTTAACTATGATTATTGAAGAGTCAGTGAGACATAGCACATTATTTTCATTCAAGATAACCCAAGTAGTTCCCCATCGATTGCACATAAGTAAGGAACACCCCAGGCGGTGTACAGCCTTTACGGCTATTTGTTTGTTAATGTTAGTCTCCGCTAGAATTGAACATCGCGGGGATAGCTCAGTTGGGAGAGCGTCAGACTGAAGATCTTAAAAAAACCTATTTTTACATCATGAAAAAAAAAAAAAAAAAAAAAAAAAAACAATTGTAGTGGATTTGGGGCCTCAAACTCTTAGGAAGAGTTAAAGAACATACCTCGAAAGGAAATTCCAGTGAAAGTGTCAAAATAGTTTATTTAAGTGCCAATGGAACGCCGCTACCTCAACTTTTTTTTTATCTCAGAGGCCAAGTCTCTTCAGTTGGTAAAATGCCACCCATTAAAAGTCTCATTGTACAATTGGACAATACACTTTTAGTTGTCATCTTTAGTCGGTCAGTGATAAAAGAAAGAGAATTCACCCTCATTCTTAAACATTTTTCAGGCAACTAATAAAGTAACGAAGGGCTAGCATTGTTTGGTACGTAGGAAAAGGAGCTAATCAAAGGCTAATTCATATGATATTTATATGTTACACTTTACATTTGTACGAACACAAAGCTTTTATCTTATGGCAAGACTAATGAAGCAAAAATGAGTGCAAGAACAGTTGTTGGTGCGGTTCTAACAATTGTGTCTCTCTGTCTTCCTGTAGCTGTTGATTCAGGGTGCAAGCAAAACCAGTCATATTTAACTCTGGGGACTCAAACTCAGATACTGGAGGATTTGTTGGGGGTTTGGGCCTCCCCATGGACGTATCTTCCCCGACCACCAACAACCACAGCAATCCAGCCGCTTATGCGATGGACGCTTAATCGTTGATTTCCTCTGTGAGTTTGTATACGTATTATTATTATGTATCACTTGTTTTAGATTGTTCATTTCATTTCCAAAAGGTGCATTTGTTTTAGATTGTCTCCAATACCATGCACATGTGTCTTAACTCAATTCGGATAGTAACATTTGTTGAGACGATATGTCGTTTTCAAGTTTATTCATTCAATGAGAACCAAAGGCGTGTAAAAGTAGTGACATCTTTTTATTACTGAAATTCTAAAGAGAATGGTCATATCTTGAGTAACGCTATATATGGGGCACTACACTTAAGGTACCAAGTACTATACTAAGTGTTAGTTAGAAGAATAAATTAATACACTAGATTACGCAAGTGGGGTGTTATTAGGACTGATAATTTTCTACACGACACGACGATACGACTCGAAATAAACGGGTTTGGTTGACCTATTTAATTTTTGTGTCTATTTCGGTTTGACACGTGTAACACGTATAGTAAACGGGTGGATTTCGGGTCAACTCGCTTAACCCGAAAATGATCCGTGTAACCCGTTTAATTAAACGTGTCATTTTCGTGTCGTGTCAACACGACACTAATACAACACATTTATTAATATTTTAATATATTAAACGTGATTTTGATTAATTCTAAGCATATTTATACAAGTAAAATTAAATTATAATCGTGTCAAATTAGAATAATTGTATTAATTTTGAATAATCGTGTCAAACAGGTCATAATATGACACATGACATGTTTATTAAACGGGTTATACGTGTCGTGTCGTGTTACACGTGTATTAATCGTTTAAATTTTTGATACATCGTATCATGTTCGGATTGGGTGTTATTGTGTCGTATCATAATCATGTCGATCCGAACACGAATTGCTGGCCTAGGTGTTATCTCATCTTTCAATAAAAAAAACAAACGCTTGGCACCATGCCACGGAGCATTACTCTCATCTTATCCACGATTATTTTTTTCTTCGAGAATCAGGCGAGAGTTTGGGAATTGGTTATTTGTGCCCGTATCAAGAATCTCTGGAGCCAAATTTCATTTTTTTCTTCGTAGACTTCTACCCTTCAGTTTAAGCCTTCAACTGCTTCAGTTTCTCCGATTCCGAGCTCGATCCATTGATCTATTTTCTAAAGGTACGCGTTTTATCAATTAGTTCAAGAAAACATTGTAAGAAAAAAACTTCTAAAATGAGTCCATATATACATCAAAGTTGCGTAATTTTCTTCTGGTAGATGAACATGTTATTGTTACAATAAATTTTCCATTAAGGTTACAAAAGTATGCCTGGTGAGGAGGAATTCGTGAATGCACTATACACAATTGACACTGGCCAAAACGATCTGTCTGCTTCCTTCTTTTCTTTGCCATACGACCAAGTCATACAACTCATACCTCTTTCATTTCGAAATCAAAGATGCAATTCAGGTCATGTCTATCTCAAATCCCCATTACAATTTCCTTAAAACAACAAGATTGTTTTGAAAGTTCACTTTTGAGTTAATGATTTGTTTGAATGACAAATGCAGAGTATATACCAACATGGTGGTAAGCACTTTTGGGTTCACACCACAGGGCCATTGGGTTGCTTGCCTCAGAAAGTGAGCTACGGTTAACAAAATGACCATTGAGCTTGACCGTTATGGGTGCATTAAGCATCTGAATGAGGCTGCAAAAGCTTTTAACCATCAATTGCGCCTTCTCTGTATCCAACTGAGATCTGAATTGAAGAATGCGGTGATAGTTTACGTGGATATATATGGCATCAAGTTCCATTTCATAGCCAATACGCCTTATTATGGTACATACTCTTCTATATACGTATATGTATATAATATAGTGTACTGACTTATGGATTTTTGCTGAGTCCTTGGATTTTGATTTTGTGTAATACAGGGTTCAAGAATCCGTTTCTAGCATGTTGTGGTCATGGGGGCCCTCCTTGCAACTACAACCCCAACATTACATGCGGCAAGCTGGTTTCAATGTGTGTGAAAAAGGGTCAAGGTTCATAAGCTGGGATGGAGTTCACTACACAGAAGCTGCCAACCAATTCTTTGCCTACAAAATTCTATCTTCCAAATGCTGGAGGCCTCCAATTAAGTTTGATTACTTCTGCAATACTTAATCCCTTGAGAGAAAAATGTCAAGCTCCAAGGCCTGAAAAGAGGAGGAAAATCCGGTCGAGGCTTGGAAAGTTAAAAAGTTTTCAAATAAATGTCTCCTCTGTTGTCTATGTGTGTATTTAATTAGGAGGTATCTACTATGCGCAACTTCAAATTGTGTTTTAATGTTCTGTGATTAGAATTCTTGTCCTTTCTTCCTTGTTTGATCGAGTAAATAAGTGAATATGCAGCTTCGAAGACCTCGTTTTACACATTTTATTATTTCTATAGTTATTATGCGATACTATTCTTGATATTCACACCATGACCCTTCCTGAATATAATTTTAGACATGCATGAAATAAAGTAAAGCCAAGATCTTCAGACTTGACATTACCTGTGGAGAATCGGCTTATCACGGGTTCCATATAAAACAGTGAAAAATATTGGCTGTCAGGGAGAGAGGAGAGTAAAGAACAAGCACTCATCACCCAAATTTTGGCTTATTAGTCAATTTTCGCGAGTGGGTTTGTCAGCTTTTACAAGTTGATCAATGATTTTCTCCCATGTAATTACTGCTTATTTTGAGCAATGTTTTACTGGAACTGTATGTTGATCTATATAAAACCAAAACAGATGGTTGTAGACAAGTGATTGATAGGAGAGGCATAGAGACTAATGGCTGTGAAAGAAAGAAGCTCAGTCTGTTTTCCTCTATGCTATGCATTTGTATTGTCACTGAGTCTCTCATTTGGTGCCTCGGTTATTTCTCAGAGCTGCAGATCAAAGCCAGTGGTGTTCAACTTTGGAGACTCGAATTCAGACACGGGGGGATTCTCTGTTGGATTTGGAATCACCTTTGGACCTCCCATTGGCCGCATCTTCCTCCACCACACAAATGGCCGATTATGTGATGGCCGTTTGATGATTGATTTCCTCTGTAAGTTTCCCTTTTAACATCACTTTGCACACTTCATTTCCCATTTGTACAATGTCAGTATGCGTGTAGAGAGAGACATACATGAAAATGAAAATAGTTTGTCCATGTGATAGGCTTGTTTTCGGCTTTCAAAGAGTCTAATCTCCTGAAGTCGCATGCCTCAGATGGCCCATATGGTTGGAATCCACTAAGATTTTGCCTTTATATAGTCATCCAGCAGGTGACCATCAAGTCACTTGGTCGTTAGATAACTATAATGTTGCCCAGTGGATGATTCGTTAAAATGCTTACTTTGCTATAAATTCCCTAAAATTTGTTATAGCTACCAATAATAAACTGGCTATGTTGATTCTTATTCAAGTATCAATATACTTTTTTTTTTTCTAAGGTGGAGGTTTGATATGTTGTTAGTATTAGCTATATCTCAAAACGTGGATAAACGATCGAGTTGCCTCCATGTTTTCTGTTTAGACTGCTTCTACACATTTTGTGAAAGGGAGTTAGTTCTCTATTATTTGATTCTCAGGTGAAAGCCTAAATATGAACTATTTGACCCCATACATGCAATCTTTGAGGCCAAACTTCACAAACGGAGCAAATTTTGCAGTAAGTGCTTCATCAACCCAACCTGAGGGCAAACCTTTTAATCTGGACATTCAAATTCGTCAATTCCTACAATTTCGAACTCGTTCGCTTGAGCTCATATCAGAAGGTATGTATTACAAGTCTTTATCACTGTTTTCAGAAAAAGAAAAAGAAAACAGAATAGGCTAAATGTTCCATGTACAGTAATGTTATTTCATTGAGTTTTATCTACAGATGCAACAAAATTTAACTTGTAAACGTAAAATCTTCCCGTAGGTTTCAAAGACTTGATCAGCGATGAAGAGTTCAATAACGCACTCTACATAATAGATATTGGACAAAATGACATAGCAGGCTCATTCACTTATCTTTCCAATGCGCAAGTAATAGACCAAATCCCATCCTTTATTGCCGTGGTCCGAAGTTCTATTTGGGTAAGTGCCAACAACATTATAAAGATTCAATATATATATAGAGAGAGAGATATATCTCCGTTCACTATGTTAGTGATACATCTTATTTCTCTTAAAACACTATAAAACAGAACTTGTATCAAAATGGCGGAAAGAACTTTTGGATACACAATACCGGGCCACTAGGTTGTTTGCCTCAAATTCTCGCTACAATTGGCCAAAATTTTACTGGTGATCAATATGATAACTGCGGATGCATTCAATCTCTAAATAATGCTGCAAAAGAATTCAACAAACAACTCTATGCTCTCTGTGAAGAACTGAGATCTGAAATGAAGGATGCAACCATTGTGTACGTCGATATATACTCGATCAAATATGGCGTCATTACCAATCCTTCTATCTATGGTACATTAATGTACATATTCTTCTTTATATTCTATATTAATGCAGCTACTTGTTATACTAACCATGTTTTTCTTTTCGTTTCATTAATATTGAATTTTGCTGTGATTATTGTATCTGATGATTAACAGGCTTCGATAATCCGTTGATGGCCTGTTGTGGCTACGGAGGGTCACCTTACAACTACAAGGTCCACCACGCGTGCGGTGTACCTGGCAATAACCTCTGCGATGATGGATCAAAGTTCATAAGTTGGGATGGAGTTCATTACACAGAGGCTGCCAATGCAATTTTTGCTTCTAAAATACTCTCAACGAATTACTCTACGCCTCTACTTAAGTTTCAATATTTTTGTAACACCTGACAAGTTTTTATTATCCCCTTTCTCATTGGATTATTCTTACTTTCTGGATAGTGATGAACTACTATTGTACTTCTCCACATTATCTTATCTTAAGAACGCCAACTCTCCAATGCCTAAAGTGGAAAGGAATTAAATCTTTGAAGCTAGGAAAGTCAATACTTGTATGCATTTAATTAGGAGGGTATCCACAAGGCGCAGCTTCAACATGTATTTTTTTATTGATCTATGAATCAGTGAAGCTGCAGCTTCAAGGAGCTTCGAATTCCACATGACATTATTTAATACATGGTTACATGTTCTTATCCTTGACAATCACACCATATATGACCCTTCGTGAATATAATTTTGTGACAAGGGTGAAATATAATAGAAGCCAAGTTCTTTAGACTTGATATTAATTGTTGACAATCCGTTTATCACGGGTAACAATAAAAAATATTGGAACAAGCAGTAATCACCAAGATTTTGGCTCATAGTCAATTGCCACAAGTGGGCAGTTTCCCAGCTACCACATGTTGAGAAACCATTTTCTCCCATTTAAATACTGTCTGTTGGGAAGTGTTTGTAAATTTATATATAAAACCAAAAGGGAAGGGCTAAGTAGACTAGTGATTTAATCAGGAATTAGGATAAGAATAGTAGGCATAGAAAGACATAGATATGAAGGAAAGAAGAAGCTGTGTGAGTTTTTCTCTGTGTTATGCATTTGTATTACTATTGAGCACTCTCTCATTTGGTGTACTCTCAGTTAATTCTGAGTCCTGCAGATCAAAGCCAGTGGTCATCAACTTTGGGGACTCAAACTCAGACACAGGGGGATTCTCTATTGGATTTGGAATCATCTTTGGACCTCCCACTGGCCGAACCTTCTTCCACCACCCAACTGGCCGGTTATGCGATGGCCGTTTGATGATTGATTTCTTATGTAAGTTTCCTTTTTAACTTTACTTTGCACACTTTATTTCCAATTTATGCAATATTAGCAATGAGCCAAAATGTGGATAAAATGATCAAGTCAGCTTCTGTGTGCTAAAAACCATTTATGTTCTCTTCTATTTGATTAAACTACTGTTTTTTTTTCTCCCTTTTTTCTTTTCTTTTGTGTGCTATTGATCCTCAGGTGAAAGTTTAAATATAACATATTTGACACCGTACATGCAGTCTTTGGGGCTGCCAAATTTCACAAATGGAGTAAATTTTGCAGTAAGTGGTTCCTCAACCCAACCTCAAGGCAGACCTTTTAATCTGGACGTTCAAATTCATCAGTTCCTTCAATTTCGTGCACGTTCCCATGACCTTATATCCCAAGGTATGTCTCAAGTCTTTATCATCGATGTAATTATAAGAGGAACAGAACAACACAAAGTTACAACTGGTTACGTTATTTTATTTGAGTTTTAATGAATTCACATTATATGTTGAACAAATTTAACTAATTATAAAGGCAAAATCTCCCTGTAGGTTTCAGAGATTTGATTAGCGATGTAGAATTCAATAATGCACTCTACACGATAGATATTGGACAGAATGATATAGCAAGTTCATTCACTAATCTTTCCTATGCACAAGTTATAGACCAAATCCCATCCTTCATTGCCGTGATCCAGAGTTCTATTCGCGTAAGTACGCCAACAGCATCCTAAATCCCTGTATATAGATGTGTACCTACATTCATTCATGTAACTGATATATAAATAAATCTTATTTCTCTTCAAATATATAGATCTTGTATCAAAATGGAGGAAGGAACTTTTGGATACACAATACTGGCCCACTAGGCTGTCTGCCTCAAAGTCTCACTACAATCGGCCTAAATTTTACTGGTGATCATGATAAGTATGGATGCATTAAATCTCTAAACAATGCTGCAAAAGAATTCAACAAACAACTCTACACTCTTTGTGAAGAACTGAGATCTGAAATGAAGGATGCAACCATTGTGCACGTTGATATATACTCGATCAAATACGGTCTCATTACCAATCCTTCTATCTATGGTATGATACTACTATACACATTCATTTTTTTTATGCTATACTAGTCCAGCTATACCCTGTTACATTTATCTTGTGCCAACTGTTTTTCCCTTCCTTTTTTTTTTTTTTTTTCCATTAACATGGAATTTGTTTATGATTGTTTTGTTCGTTCATTAACTTACAGGTTTTAAGAATCCGTTAATGGCTTGTTGTGGCTATGGAGGGCCACCTTACAACTACAAGTCTGGCCGCGCTTGTGGTGTACCTGGTTACAACCTCTGCGATGATGGATTGAAGTTTATAAGTTGGGATGGAGTTCACTATACGGAGGCTGCCAATGCAGTATTTGCTTCCAAAATACTCTCAGCGAATTACTCTACGCCTCCACTTAAGTTCCAATATTTTTGCAACAACTAAACCAGTTTTTATCCCCTTTAAAATTGGGCTGTTCTTACTATCTGGATGGTGATGATATATTATTATTGTATGTTTCTATATTATCTTTTCACGAGAATGTCAACTCCCAAGGCCTGAAAAAAAAAAAAAAAAAAAGAAAAGAAAATCCGTTGAGGCTAGGAAAGTTAAACAGATGTTCAAATTAATACCTCCTTTGTTGTCTATACATGTACTTATTTAGGAGCCATCTACCATGTGCAGTTTCAACTTGTATTTTTTAAATGGGCTTAGGATTCATGACTTTTTTGAGAGACTTTGTTTTCCACATTTTATTATTTGAATAGTTATATATCATTTTTCTTGATCCTCACGCCATGACCCTTTGTAAATGAAGGCAAGGTCAGGATATGGATGAAATAGATTAAGGCAAGCTCAATTTGGACTTGATATTATTTGTCAAGAATCCGCTTACTATAGGTACCACATAAAAAAAAGTGAAAAAATTTGGTAATTAGAACTAATCACAAAAGTTTGGTCCACTTGCCAGATTATTGAGTAACATTTTCTATTGGGATGTGTATATTATTATTAATCCATATAAGACCAAAGAGAAGGTCGAAGACAGTGATTAAATTTCAGGAATCAAGATAAAAGTGGCATATAGTATTTTAGATTAATGTGTATCAAGGAACGAAGTGTTGTGTGTATATTCCAGTGTGTTATGCATTTGTATTACGTATGATCGAGTCTCTCACTTTCGTGTCTCGGTTATTAATGCTGAGTTTCTGTAGATCAAAGCCAGTGTTGTTCGACATTGGAGACTCGAATTCAGACACAATTCTCTATTGAATTTGGAGTCACAATTGGACCTCCCACTGGCATCACCTTGTTCGATCACCCAACTGGCCGGTTATGCGACGGCCGTTTCATGATTGATTTTCTCCTTATGTTTCCCTTTTAACTTCACTTTGTACACTTATATCTAATCAATATAAAGTGAGGCATATATGTAGAAATGTGACAATGAAAATTGTTTATCCTTGAGATGGGCTAATTGAATTGGGCTTTCAAGTTTCAAGCCTCAAAGAGTCTAACCTCCTGGATTCACTAGAAGGCGAAGTCCATAGAGTTGGAATCCACAGCTAAAAGCCTAAAACTAGGGAAGGAGATTAGCTGTTCTACAATTATTTCAGCCATTAATAAAAACAAATAAGGACTTTGATAGTTTATTTTTCAATTTTTACAATTTTTAATTGGTGAATTGTTGTTTCATTTGGTGAATGACTCGTACTAGCACTGTTTACATAGTATCTACCAATTGATTATTCAATCATTTGTGATTGCTGGTTGGTGACTACATTATCACTTGGGAGCGACTCGTACCAGTTGCTGATCGAAAAATATTTGACTAAAGATATCCAGATTGTGTGACTACTCATGATACCAAATATAGTTTGTATTTAGATTTTCAGATTACTTGTTTAATTTTGTTTGTTTTTCTTTAAAGAAAAAAGAGTTAATTCTTTGCTATTGATTCTCAGGTGAAAGTTTAAATAGGAACCATTTGACCCCATACATGCAATCTTTGAGGCAAATTTCACAAATAGAGCAAATTCTACAATAAATGGTTCATCCATCCAACCTGAAAGCAAACCTTTAAATTTGGACATTCAAATTCGTCAATTCCTTCAATTTAGAGCTTGTTCCCTAGAGCTTATATCAGAAAGTATGTTACCGTATTAAATTTTTATTATCGTTTCAGGAAGTTTCTTTCTTGAAAAACAGAAGTTCGACTAATTATAAAGCTAAAATCTTCCTGTAAATTTCGAACATTTGATTAGTGATAAAGAATTCAACAATACACTCTATACAATAGATATTTGTTACGTCTCACTCATTTGGCTCCTTAAAATCTAAATATTACTGTCTTATTATAGTCCTAAAATCATTTATATATACTGCTCATACAAAGGATGGAGGAAGACTCTAGAATGTGATGGACATTTCTAGAAAGATCAAGAGAGGTCTTGGTCATATTATAAAATTATAGTTGACGCTACTAAGTCCTAGAAGACTTTTGATAAGGCCAAATAATATTAGATGGGTTGAAATAGTCCTAGAAACTCCTAAAATAATTTAGAAGAGTCAAGATGGTATGTGAATTTCTTGAAAGAATCTAGGTC
Source organism: Parasponia andersonii (assembly GCA_002914805.1). Lineage (NCBI taxonomy): Eukaryota > Viridiplantae > Streptophyta > Magnoliopsida > Rosales > Cannabaceae > Trema > Trema andersonii. The sequence goes on from JXTB01000119.1 coordinate 887,258, forward strand.
ATGTTTATTCTAGATTTCCCCTTGTAAATATCTTTGTAGATATTACTATTTTATTTGGAAATATTCTAGACCCTCTGTAATATCATGTCATGTGGTACGATCATGACTCTTGATTGGTTTAGGCTTTGTCTATATAAAGGACTCTTTGAGTTTATTTGTACACAAGTCCCATTTATGAGAGTTATAAGCATTTTAAGAGTAATACAAAATTTTCATTCACTTAAACTCTCTTATCCTTTGTCACTTTGTCTCACAGCTTACTCTAAGTCCCTTTCTTGAGTGTTGATAGACTAACTTAGTGCAACGAATCATACTAAATACTGCACGATTATCTAGTTTAAAGCTAAGTTCGTGACATATTGGACAGAATGATCTAGCAAGCTCCTTCACCAATCTTTCCTTTGCGCAAGTTATAGACCAAATCTCGTTCTTCGTTACCATGATCAAAGTTCTATTTGGATAAATGGCAACAACATCCTAATTCATTATATATATATATATATATAGATGTGTTTCTACATTCAATATTTCATTGATACATCTTATTTATCTATAAATACTATAAAATAGATCTTCTATAAAAACGGAGGAAAGAACTTTTGACACACAATATAGGGCCACTAGGCTGTTTGCCCCAAATTTTCGCTAAAATTGGCCAAAGTTTCACTGGTAATATTGATGAATACTGATGTATTAAATCTCTAAATAATGCTGCAAAAGAATTCAATAAACAAATCTATATTCTTTGCGAAGAACTTGTTGGAAAAACATCTTTCACAAAGCAATGGACTTGTTTGATATTTGTCTAATTAGTACTCACAACGGGAATTATCACCTCATTAGTTTTAGTTTGGATACTTTTATTTTCCAAAGCGAGGTCCTTAAGATTTGAACCCATAACCTTTTACATAAGAGTCTTAAGGTTGACATCTTGTTCGAATCTTGGGAATGTCGTCCTTGGGAAATAAAAGTACCCAAAGTCAAAACTAATGAAGCGACAGCATATCGAATGAGTGTTAGTTAGACAAATAGTGAGGTGGCACACCGCTTCGTGGAAGATGATCTTCCAACAGAATTGAGTTCTGAAACGAAGGATGTAACCACTTTGTACGTAGGTCCACCACGCACGCACTGTACCTGTTACAATCTCTGTGCTGATGCATCGAAGTACAGAAGCTGGGACAGAGTTCACTATACAGAGGCTGCCAATGCAATATTTGTTCCTAAAATACTCTCAACGAATTACTCTACGCCTCCACTTAAGTTCCAATATTTTTGCAGCACTTAAACAGTTTTTACCCCTTCGAAATTGGACTATTCTTAACCTGGATGGTCCTTGAAATTGGACTATATATTCCTCATGAGAAATTGATCTTCTCTATTGGTACGTGCGATGTGAATGCATGTACCTTGAATATTTTAACTTGTTTTGCAAGCAAATCATATCACTTCCGTTTTTTGGGCTGCAATTTACTTGTGGGAACAGGGTTAATTCGTATAATATTAATCCATATCTTGCAAATGTAGTAAAGTAATATTTGTTTTCATACTACTTGTGTCTATGGCCAAATAAGCAGAGCCTCCGTATGAGCTTATTGATTGGGGAAAAAAAAAAAAAAAGAACTTGAGCAATATTAGTCTATGCAACAGGGGATATCCCATATAGATTTATTGGTTTTCTTAATATGAGTTGACAAGTTGGGATAAACAACTACTGGACTCTGCTTTCGGAGTATACACAAAAAAGACTCAAGAGGGAAGAGAAGATGCGTCTTGGTTGATTCCCTCAATTTGTTATATCTTATTACTCTTTCGGTACTGAATTTAAGCCTTTAATAAAGGAATGTTGCATTATATATTCTTATTTGTGTTACATTTTTAATGAGAGTGGAACTCTAAGCTCTTGTACTAAATAGATGTTTTTGGTCATGATAATCATCTAATTCATTGGTGGGTGCATTTACTTTTTTTTTTTTTTTTTTTTTTAAAAATTAATTTAGTAAGCTTCGGAGAATCCACTAACGGCTTGTTCTTTGCGGCTCTATATATATTTATGTATATGGCGGGCCTCCAAATGATTACACTGAAAAAAGCAGCTTGGAGGCCAGCCTGGTTGAGCTTGAACTTTACCTAGCTAGAGCGAGTGAGCATTATGAAGTTGAAGATGCGCTATGGTACTGGTCTTCAATTCTCGGTAACTTATTAGACTGGCCCTGGCCGAAAAGGAAGGGGTCTCAAAAACAGTCATTGGCTTTGGGCTTGTGGCTAACTCTGTAAGGAAATTAAGTACTAAGGACAGGACCCAGTGGGCTGTTCTGCTTATTCCGACAATAGTTGTTTTCAAATTCTATTAATATTATGTGCAGCTGGCCATGGAGGACAACAAGCATCGATGCATTAACAGTTACAAAAGTTTAATGTTTCGAGTCGTGACCCGTCTTCTTGCCCAATTCCGACCCTCCTATTATCAAAGTCAAAACATTAAGTCTTGGATCACTTATGAGTTCAATCAAATCCTACCGAGACTAACATGTTTTTTATGCTTAAATTTGAAAAAAAAAAATTAATAAAGGATTAAAAAACACCTTGGGGTTTGGTAGTATGGGTTGACACCCACAAAACCATTCCATATTGAAGCAATGGGCCTACCACTAATGAAGGGTTAAGATTGAGAGTTATGCGAACTGCCTTTATCGACAGGTGGGCTTTGTTTTTACCTCACAATTTTATCAATAATGGATAATCATTAAACTCATTGTGCCAGACAATATCATTCGACTGCAAACCCCGGCCCCAATTGATCACTTAAAAAAGAAAATAAAGGAGCAACATATATTAGAGTGTATATCCCTAAAGAATTTGATTGTTTATTTGTTTACATCTTATGATACCACGGGAGTTGCGAAAAGAAGGTTGAAAAATTTTTAAGTTGTCAAAATCATGCCAATGAGCTAATTCATGAAAGTAATGAAAACCCCCCCATATATTTTAAAGTTTTGGATTGTTTGGAAAGGTCTAAAGTGAACAAATTTATGTCATACTTTTTATCGTGGAGAGTCTATTTTTTATGATCATGTGGATACATAAATTCTAGGCCAATAATTCAACAAGAAAAACAAAACAAAAAAAGAAAGGAAAAGTAAAGTAAAGTAAAGACGGTTCTTCATTGACTAACCAATTGGCAAATTGGTGTGCGGACTGATTATAATAATGTGATAAAATACAGCACTCTCTTTACATGTTGTTGGAGTTACATGATTGTTTGCTTTTTAATTCTAAGAGGTTGGACTTGGGCATCTTCCCAGCTGAACCCCCTACTTGATCGTTTATTATAAATTAGGAAAAATCCATTGGGTTTTTCAAATATTGGTAACACAAATTACTGACCAAATGGGACCATGTTTTTATGAACGAGTTTTATAACTAGTTCACATATTATAATTTTAAAGCTGCAAAGATCATTGGCGGTTAGCATAATTAGGAGCGAAAATGACGGTGTAGAGGCCAATATTTAATAGGTATATATAGTGACGACATCATTGAATACTCATAAAGTAAGAAACTTAAAACTTACCCGATCAATCCTTTTTTTTTCTTCGATTGCGGGTGAAGAATCCCTATAGTATTATATTCACAATAATATCCCATGGGATCCCTCATAAGCAAGCAAAAAAGTTTTCTTCGTAACGTTTAATGAATAGTGATCGAGGCCATAACATGAGGGTTATTCCATGGTGGTACCATCGATACATCTATATATGAAAGTACAAATTAATGGGCTTCAGTTTTATCATATACTTTTATATGAATATACTAGAAGTTCAGAAATAATACAAAAAAAAGTGTTAATGGGACCGAAAGTGACGAGAATATATTAATTACATATCCTCTGATCATATTCTTAATGAAACCGGTTGTTGAAATGAAAGTGACGAGCATCTTACTTATCTCTTTTATCTTTTTCTCTGTCTTTCTAAGTTTGGATCTTTATGTCATCACTGCCGGTATGCTAACAAAGTAACACTAATACCAATTGAGACTAATGGCCTTATTTAGTAATTAGTACTCATAAATATTAGAGTTTTATGTTGGCTATTATTAATAGCAAAATCTAATGGGAAATAATCTAGGCTGCTAATTGATTTTTAATCAAAAGTACGAGTGTTTCGCACTGCACTTATCCCTAATTAAATTCCAGTAACAAACCATATTAAAAAAAAATAAGATAAAAAAAACACTAAAAACAAAAAATGAGGTATTAGTACAGTTGTAGCTCAAGATAGGGAACCCAATTGGGTACACGAGGTCAAACTAATTAAAATCATACAGGCTAACAGCCACTTTATTTTAAATCCACAAGATAATGAATCCTTCCATCTCTGGCAGATAAAGCTATCCTAGTACAAAAGGACAGCATAAAACCCATTAATTACACAATATATTATTAATAAACATGATGACATTTAATCTCTGAATTAATATGAGAATGCTGTTTTGTTTGGCGCGAATTAAAAAAATGGGAGTTATATAGATTAATTAACTGGATGCAATTAATCTAAATAAAATTAACTGAAGTCGGTGCAATCCTTAATTTTCCTAATGTCTCACCCGCATGCTTTTGAATACATCCATAAGCACCCCTATTAAATTGCACATTTATTATATATATTTTTATGTATATAATTTTATTATAATATATGAATTATGTAAAAGTTGTGCCAATATATCTTTTGAAAGTAAAGGTATGGAATATTTAATTTGATCTCAAAATAGGATTAATGATGTTAAAGGTCAACTACAGGTTGTCGACATGGGCATGGCTTGTATGTAATTTACGAGGTTTACGTAGAGTACTGAATCAAGTGGAACCAAGACTACTGTACACCATACGGCTTCATGGTACGAGTGTACGACAAAGGCTATCAACTGTCTGATGAAAAAGTCAATGGCCATCAAGTGGGTCCAGTTAATGTGTGGTGCTGACATGGCCGAAGCTAATTGAGGGGGTCCATAGCAGAGAACAAGATTAGCGAGACAGAGTATATCTACCACCAAAGCGTAATGACAGTGAGGTTCACTTCCATTCCCCTTCGGACCCGCAATTCTGTCCGCATCAAATCTACTTCCCCTGCTTCACATTATTCATTATTCATTATTCATTATTCATTATTCAATATGTATAACTTTATAAGCTTATATATTTAGAAGCGTCACTTCACATTGGCTACCAATAACTTCATTTTTCAACATAGTAGCACCACCTGTTTTTTGGTCCTTAATTTCCAAAACTTGAATGCTTGATCATGGCGTGTAGCATTCCTGACTTTCAACCATAATCAGTTAGGCTCAGGCTCACATGTTTTGATAATTTGAGTCATCTATATCAGTACAATATAACTTATATATATATATATATATCATTATGTAACTATTTGTTTTCCTCATCATAAAATGGCAACTTCAATATTTGCTGCAACTTCTCAGGGATGTCATCCATAATTAAGATTGTGGAAGCTATATTCTTATAAACTACTTTTATGTTCCTTTCTTAGAGGCCAATATATTGAAGAAAGGAACGTACATAGAATTCACAAGCAGAGAAAACCATGGAAGAGACATTCGTACCGCTTCGCGGTATCAAGAATGATCTTAGAGGGAGATTGATGTGCTACAAGCAAGACTGGACTGGTGGCGTTAAAGCAGGCTTCAGGTAAACACATAAATATTTATGAAGTAAATTAGAAGTAATATTACTACTTGTTTCTATGTTTATGACAACCTTTTTCGTGTGTATCAATTTGTTATGCAGGATTTTGGCTCCCACCACTTACATATTCTTCGCTTCTGCGATCCCAGTCATTTCATTTGGCGAACAACTGGAGAGAAATACTGGTATTGGACTGCACCAACTTTGGAAAAACTAAAAGCCTTTTAGATCTGTTTTAGAATATTCTATCTTTAACTAAAAAGGAATGAATTTTGATAACTCTATATAAAAAAGAAAAGATGGTACTTTTTTAAGCGCTTTCATCTTCTCCTTTTTTTTTTTTTTTTTGTTGCCTTAGTTGAGTGATTTTCTTTACTTTACAAAACAGAAAGTAATAAATCTAAAGGAGAAAGAACTAGTTTATTTGGAATATTGTTGAGGAGAACTATGAATGAATTAAGTGAATTAAGTGGGTTTGTTGCAGGTGGAGTTTTGACAGCCGTTCAAACCCTGGCATCGACAGCGATATGCGGGATTATACATTCAATTATTGGAGGTCAACCTTTGCTGATTTTGGGAGTGGCAGAGCCTACTGTGATCATGTATACATTCATGTTTAATTTTGCTAAAGAAAGGCCAGACCTAGGCCCGAAGCTGTTTTTAGCCTGGACTGGATGGTGAGCATAGAATTATTAATTTTCTTCTAAATATCTTTTTTCTCCTCTTTTCTTCTTCTTCTTCTTCATGTTTTTTAATGTTTCCTTGTTTTAGGGGAGAAAAAAAAATTAACAATTTTTTCCGTTGGACTTTAGAGAGAGCTTTTTATATGTTTAATAATTATTTTACTATTGTAGGGTATGTGTGTGGACGGCATTCCTGCTATTCTTGCTGGCTATATTGGGAGCTTGTTCCATCATCAATAGGTTCACCCGTGTGGCTGGAGAATTGTTTGGTCTCCTTATAGCCATGCTCTTTATGCAACAAGCTATTAAAGTAAGAAGTCAATTCAAAAACTTAGCTCTAATTGTATAACGCGAACCTTAACTTCTGTTCAATGCTGGTATATTCTCATGACGAAGTACTTATAAAGACAATCAATTAATATTTCATTTTCACTTTTGGTTTTTAGGGAATTGTGGATGAGTTCCGCATACCGCAACGAGAAAATCCAAAGTTAATAGAGTTTATACCTTCATGGAGGTTTGCAAATGGCATGTTTGCTTTGGTTCTCTCATTTGGTCTTCTGCTCACTGCACTAAGAAGTCGAAAAGCAAGGTCATGGCGATATGGCTCTGGTATGAACTCCAAAATAGAGGCCTCATCTTTACATTAAATTGCCTTGCAAAACATGAGATTTTCTTCTTATTTTATTTTTTTTTTTCAATAAATTAAGCTGGTTGTGCTTTTGGACAGGTTGGGTTCGGAGCCTGATAGCAGACTACGGTGTGCCACTTATGGTTCTAGTGTGGACTGCTATATCATACATACCATCCAGCAGTGTCCCAAAAGGGATCCCCAGGAGGCTCTTTAGCCCTAATCCATGGTCACCTGGCGCATATGAGAATTGGACTGTCGTTAAGGCATGCTGACTTGACCTCTTGTTCTTGACCAATTTCCTCTGTTTTTTTCTAGTGTGTGTATAAAAGGTACTGACGGTTAATTTCAATCCAACTTGACAGGATATGCTTAATGTTCCAGTCCTCTACATCATTGGAGCATTCGTTCCGGCAACGATGATTGCAGTTTTGTACTACTTTGATCATAGTGTAGCATCCCAACTTGCTCAGCAGAAAGAGTTCAATTTGAGAAAACCTTCATCTTACCATTATGACTTGCTGCTTTTAGGCTTTTTGGTACACAAACAAAGACCAAAACTCCTCTCTTAATACAACTCAAATCTTTTTCTATGTCAATTGTTGCAGTTATATTTCTTTACTGTTGTGGTGACAGACATTAATGTGTGGTCTTATTGGAGTTCCTCCATCAAACGGTGTCATCCCACAGTCACCAATGCATACCAAGAGTTTGGCTACTCTCAAACACCAGGTACTTCTCTAAGTTAAAATTCAGAACTAGATTCTTCCCTTCTTTTTTGTTTGGATTACGTATATTTCTGGATCTATGAGTGACAATTTTTTTTTCCCCTTTTGGGCAGTTGCTTCGGAACCGACTTGTTTCTGCAGCACGAAGCAGTATGAGAAAAAATGCTAGCTTGGGACAACTTTATGGGAATATGCAAGAAGCTTATCAACAAATGCAGACTCCTCTGATTTATCAAGAGTCCTCATCTCGGGTACACTAGCAGATTATGTTTGCTCTATACTTTTATTTTGCTAAATAAGGATTCATTTTCCAAGGTCATATTTGTATAATGATCAGGGACTGAACGATCTAAAAGAATCGACTATTCAAGCAGCTTCAAGCATGGGAAACATTGACGCCCCAGTAGACGAGACGATTTTCGATGTAGAGAAGGAGATCGATGATCTTTTGCCAGTTGAAGTGAAAGAACAGCGTGTGAGTAACTTGCTCCAGGCTACAATGGTGGGAGGTTGTGTTGCAGCCATGCCTTTCCTCAAGATGATTCCAACCTCAGTCCTTTGGGGCTACTTTGCTTTCATGGCCATTGAAAGCTTGCCCGGTAACCAGTTCTGGGAAAGGATCTTACTACTTTTCACCGCTCCAAGCAGAAGATTCAAGTAATTAAAATTTCCCTTTTCCCTTACTTTCTGATTAAAAAGTTTTGAGTTTAGATAATTATCATAAATAATTAAGCTACCCTCCTGCAGAGTCCTTGAGGACTACCACGCCACTTTCGTCGAAACGGTGCCGTTCAAGACGATTGCAATGTTTACAATCTTCCAAACGGTGTATTTGCTGATATGCTTCGGACTCACTTGGGTTCCAATAGCTGGGGTTATGTTCCCATTGATGATCATGCTTTTGGTTCCGGTAAGACAGTACTGCCTGCCCAAGTTCTTCAAAGGGATTCATCTTCAGGACCTGGATGCAGCCGAGTACGAAGAGGCACCGGCTTTGCCTTTCAACCTCGCTACGGTACATAAACTGGCCTAGTTCTGATCATAGTCTCTACGTAACCTTTTTAATATTTGTAATTGATAAGTTAGATCCTATGACTAAGTAGTAACATATGAACTCATCGATCGAAACAGGAGGCAGAGATTGGTGCGGGTGCTTCGTACGCAGGGGACGGTGAAATTTTAGACGAAATTATGACTAGAAGCCGCGGCGAGTTCAGGCACACGAGCAGTCCTAAGCTCTCGAGTTCGACGTCGACGCCGGCCAATGGGCCGAAAGCATTCGAGAGCCCTCGTCAGTCCTACAGTCCTCGCTTAAGCGAGATAAGAGGAGAGCCAAGCCCACGCGCAGGGGGACGAGGCCCTCTGAGTCCAAGGCCATCTAATCTCGGCAAGAGTCCTCTAAGCAGTAGTACCACGCCGAAGCAGCAACCCAGTTAGTTAAGAGGTTTTAGCTAGTTAATGGGGGGCTAAAGCATGCAGCTTGCACTATCGATCGTCAATTCACTTTCGTGCTTTGTTTGACTTTGTTGTAAAAAGAAAAAAGTACTTTTGTTTGTAACAAATTTTAATGGTTTTACCTATGAACCTGTCACTTGTTCTAAGATGAGAGTATTATTTTCCATATAATTAAATCGTAATTGTTAATAGTGTACATATGCATTGGTGATCATGTGTATATGCTTGTCAAATTGGGTTACCATAAGATCACATGCGCGGAGTGACAAGTTAGTATATTTTAAGTCAATTACTTTCAAGCTCATTTTTTTAATTAAAAAAGGAAGCTTCTTTGTACGACATACATGCTTAAAATATATATCAATAGAATATCTAATATTTACTTTGTGATATCTTATTGAATATTGATGATCATCACCGCATTAAATCAAAATATGAAAATAATACGTTGTCATACTACGAAATCTCGGCAAATCTTGTCACTGTTTTTCTCTCCAAAAAAAAAAAATGTTACGCCACCACTCTCATAGATTCCCAACCTGCCCTCCTCCAATTTCTCCCCAAAATTTATAAGAAGTTTGAAATTATAATACTATATTGAAAATTGAAGTTTTTTTTAACTTCGAATATATTCTCTTAAAAAATCTGTTTTTATTATTAAAAAAAAAAACGTGATCATATGCCGATTTGCCATGGACTATTGGACCTCATATTATACATAGGAAATTTCAGGCTTCAAGTCCTCGTTGGTTTAGCCACAGCCACAGCCACAGTTCATTTCCATATTAAGAAATATGGATATTTTGATTTTTGACAAAAAAATTGAATGAATAAAAATATTCTCATTCAATACGGTTCTAACGCCTCAACAATATTTAAGTCAGAGCAACTGAAAAATATGTAAAAATATAAAACGAAGTTATGGCATTTTAGTTGGAGCATTGTGAAAATTTTCCAAAATACTTGCTTACTTTTATATGATATTTTTGTGAAAATTTTCCAAAATAGTTGCTTACTTTTATATGTTATTTATATATACTTTTAAGAGAACGAGAGAGAGAGATAGAGAATAAGGGATTAGTGCCCTATGTCCCCACTCCACTGCACGTGGATCAGTCACCGCAGTAACGTGTGCCACATTTTGAGTTGTTTTATGATATATACATATAGATGGTTAGTTTCTGGTTTACAGTGTTTCTCTTTTAGTATATCTAGGTATTTTATCAAAGACAATTAGTGCATGAAACATGGTTGCAATAAACAAAAGGGATATCGGAAACTGGCACAAAAAGCAATAAGAAGTCAGTACCCCTAGTAATTATATGACTCTAAAGTTTGGTCTTGTTCGTGTCATTTCGTCGATCTATATACGTGAGATTAATTCAGATATAAGAAGATCAAATACTGAAGTTGGCGTATGTAAAAGTGAAACAGAATTAAAGAGGGGGTTTGGTAATGTCGTGGGAGAAAACCGAAAAGCAGTAAATGTACTAGTGTCCAAAAAAAAATCAAAAGTTGCAAAAAAAAGCGATCATTAAAGTGAATCGAGGGAGAGAAAAGTGGTGTTTCTTTCATAGAATTGGCGACGTGGGTCCTAATAAGTGGGGTTCATTCATATGTCCCTCGTAGAAAACTTGGTTGTGTCCTCTTTCCAAGTCTCTAATGATTTAAGGATCTTTGTCTTTCTTTATAATTCAGTGGACAACTCCAAATATAATTGCTCATAAAGCAAAGGCTACTTTACACTGCCCATCACAAGTCACACACCAGAATCTGATGTTTCAAGATAAGATGTGACAGATTCGTTGACCACATTTACTGTTTTAGGCGAATGAAGCTTTTACTACTTTATTTCCAGCTGTTGCATGCTCGTATGCCAAATCGTGCAGTTTGCTCCCTGTTATACTACGTAAGAATTAGTATTTCTACAAGAGAACAAGAAAGAGGAAAAAGACAAACAAAACCAAAATCATTTTATAACACAAAACACATGTTGAAAAATTAAAAAATAACTTCACTAATGTGGTATTAATATTATATGGTTGATTAGTGTTTAACCATCAATTGCCAACCCGATAAACAATATCATTAGAACTTGGAAATTTAGAAATAAAGCATTATGATTAAGAGAATGAATGTATATTTTTCTAATATATACAGGAAGCTAGTATATATTTGTGCTATTAAATTGGACACTCTTCGTGTTAGGAACCAAAATAGCATTGATGGCATTCAGTCCGTATCTTAATCCTTAGCCTAATATAGGTGAACGTTTAGGACTGCCTTTCTTTAAGTTTGCTTGATTGTAGATGTAGTTGCTTTCGTCTTCTTTCAATAAGGTGTTTTTTCATCCCTCTGGAGGCGCATAATAATAATAATAATAATAATAATAATAATAATAATAATAATAGTATAACATGTTTAGTACTTTGCTAAAAATAAAAATGCCATTTTTCTGCTTACATGTTTGGAGATACTTTACTTCAGAGAAATGAAATGTCTGGCTTGAATGATTAAGTCATGCCTCAATAAAGCTGTGATATTGACGTAAAAACATGCGGATCAGTTTACACTAATTTATAAGGCTGAGAAGGGATTGATGTAATTTATGGAGACAGATTATAATTATACTAGAGCTGCTAGCAATATATTTTGAAGGCTCTAGAGAAAGTGGACGGAAATCATTGCTCATTGATCACTATCAAATAATAAAAGCATCAAATAATAGAACTATATGTGGTAATGGAATAATTACTATGATCGCCATTATTTGAAATTGAAATAAAGGCTAAAACTTCATTCATTGCACCAAATTATTAAGAACAGATACAAGAAAGATAAAGACTCTCCAACCACTATAAATGGCTATAGTATATAGGACAAGAGAAGAAAAGGAAAACTAGCCAAACTAGCAGGGACACCTTAATTAACAGGTAGAGCACCTTATATTTTTGCTATATATGTGATCCAGTCAAGCACGACATTATGAAAGAAGTTCAAAAGAAACTGTATGTCTTATTTTTTCTTCTAATCCCTTCACACAAAACCAAACCAGTTAATTATTAGAAACACGAGAAACAACACACTGACAAAATTTCTATTTAGGTTAAAAAAAAAGGGGGTAGTATAACAACACCAAAGTGAACAGTTGAGGTCTGAATTAATCTTATCTTGTCACCTTTATTTCACTGTTGTTCTTAATGTATTGGAAATAATTAATCAATGAACAAAAAAATTCGTGAATACTTGTCCTCGGCAAGATGATCGTGTTCCCATTAAAATGGTCCGATCCAATGAGTTGATTTCATTTATCTTTATCTCCCATGATAATTATGGGTTATGGGCATCTCTTGTATTTTTAGGTTATTTTAACTAAAAGTTTTGAAAAGCTTATAGATTCTCTCTTGATCCTCATACTTAATAACCTGTTTTCATTTATACTTCATCTTCATCAAAGTTTCCATTAATATACTAATATACTTCATCGACCCCTCCCCTTGTATTTTCTAAATTAAGAGAAGGTCTAGAATAAATTATAGGCGCGCTGGTAATATTCATGATGAGGAGAAATTAGAAAAGCATGAAACCCGAAAATGGCCAATTAAAACTCTTGCGCTACCACAACCTTACGTTGAGGACCTAAAATAGTAAAAGCAATTCACTTATGCAGAGCGCTGAATTGGCGCTCTCACAAAGACTATGCGAAACGCCATCATTGCAATCGGAAACAAGTAGAGACCTTTACATAGCAATATATATATATATATATATATATATATATATATATGACAATTCCAGTCGGTGGTGAATAAGTGGGATACACTTTTTACTTCGAATTTTGTGATGGAGAATTGAACAGGACAATAACAGTCAAAAATCCCAATCAAAGTTTTCTTATGAGAACGGACAGCCAGCAGCAAGAGATTACTTCGGCATAAAATAATAACATATCACATTAAAATAAAGGGTTTATCAAAGCCTGATTCTTTTTTTTTGACTTAATTTGATGACTAGCTATCTACTCCATCTCTTTAGTTAATTCCCTTTCTTTGGTTACTGCCATTGTTTACTTCGAACAAACGAAATGCGCGGCATTTTATGGTGCTCATGGCAATTTGCAATTTGATGCGACAGTTTTTGATGTGATAGTTTATTTTAATTCCCATAAAATTTAGTTTATTAATTATAATTATTCATTAACAAACTATCAATTACTGACTTATGTAATGTTAGATATTATTAACAAACTATCAATTACTGTCTTATGTAATGTTATGTAATGTTAGATACTATTAGTATATCTTTGATCAATAAAAATAAATAAATTATAAGACACTAATAGTATCTAATGTTGTAATAGTATATCAATTTTTTAGAGCGATATAATTGTATGACCAATTTAAGGCCTAAAAATTTGTATATGTCTAAGCCCAAAGTATTATAATGGTATATCCAACCTAAACAACTGTTGTAATTTTATTCTAAACTACTCTTTTTTTGTCTAACTCAGTCACGAACCCCTCTCTCTTTTTGTAACGAAATCAAAACCCACTTCTCCATTACTCTACAACCCGATTTCCTCTTTTCAAATTTTCTCGCTCTTTCTACTAAAATCTAAACCATTTTCTTCTATTTCTTCGCTCATTTTTTCATCAAAGTTCGAAGCTCCATTATTGAGTGTTGTCCACTCATCTCTGACGCCGACATCGTTCCTTACTTGGCTGATACCCTCTTCTCCACCTCTGACATCACTTAGGAAGACCATGCGGCTACCATCCTCAACTCTCAATCACTTGCGCCATTCCCTCATATTTGTTTGGTGATAACCTTGGTTCTATTATTTTTGTTATTATATATATATGTATATATATATAGGTTGTCAATTTAGTAGATATTTTTTTTAACTGTTAGATCATTATCTAAAGGTGATCCAACGATAATAATAAGGTACATAAAAAGACGTGTATTATTAATATTATTTCTCTTTCTTACTTTTTACTATAAAAAAATATATATGATAAATTTTTATTGGTCAAATAAAATAATACCTATGTATAGGTAAAAAAATATACCTACTGAATCGGTGCCCATATATATATAATCGTCAATAATTTCTATTTCGTATATGAATTTAAGGATTGGTACATCAATTTTAGGATTCATATGTGGTTTTAATTGTCGTGTATATATATATGTATATTAGTGTGTCTGTTTCGGATTACATGCCTATAAAATTATCAAAATATATAATATTAATCATGGTTGTTTGATTTCTCTTTGGTATATGAAATTAAGATATGGAATATATTTTGTTTTGAATTTGGTATATGAAAAAAAAAGGTACATTTAGATATCATTTATCATATTTCATATATATATATATATCAGTTATTCTGTACATATAAGTCGCATTCCCCTATTTGGTATATGAATTTGTCTAAATAGTTAGTGTTTATTGGATTTGTGTGTTATATAATGCATATGTTTTGATTTTGGATAATTATCGGATAATTTAGGATTTGTTTCGTTAAAAGAACACTAATTCTTTAAATTTTGATTCATATATTTGTGTTCATCGATATTAGGGTTTGTACATAATAACTTTTTATCTATAGCTCTTAGATATTTTTTTCTTTTTTCTTTCAAAGTTTGGTTCATATATTATCATAATTAGAAATTATATTTGAGTTTTGGTTCATGCTTGAGTTTGAATTTGATATTTTAGATTTATTTGATTCTAGGTTCAAATTTTAGATCCATAGAGTTTTTGATTTTGATCATAGGTAATATGGGTGAATGGTTGATAGATTTATTAGTTTGTTTATAGGTAAATTAGGTGAATGGTTCATTGATTTCTGTTCCTGGTTCATGATCTAACTTTTCTGTATAATGTATAGAGGTGTGTGTGTGTTTGAGAGTATATGCATGTAAAATTATAAAGTATTTTTAATATTTTTTTGGTACATGGTTCATGGTTTATATTAGAAATAATTAAAAAAGCTTTTACTATTGCTTTTTGGCTTATCTTAGTTATTGTTCTTTGTTTCATTTTTAGTCGACGATAGTTCTGATATTATTTTGCTTTATTTATATATGTTGTTTAATTTGTTATATTCATGCAACTATCTTTCCATATATGAACTAGATTTTAAGTTCCATACATGGTTCATAAACTGCCTTAAAGACTCTTACCTTGCACACACACACATACACACACACATATATATATATATATGTAAATATATAAGTTGCCAAGCTAGTAGGTTTTTTTTTAACTTATGTGTAAGTATTTTTTTTAGCCATTAGATTATCATCTGAAAAGACACACATCGTTAATGTTATTTCTATCTCTTACTTTTTACTATAAAAAAATGTGCATAATAAATTTTCATTAGCCAAATTGATACCTATGCATAGGTAAATAAATATACCTACTAGATTGGTGCTCATATATATATATATATATATATATATTAGTACATGACTTTTAATGCTTGGTATATGACTTATAAACTTAGTTTGACACTTCAGTTTGATACATGTTAATTTGAACATAGTATATAGTTTCTAATGTCTGGTACATGACTTGTAAAATCTGACAGTTTCTCTCGTGAAAACAGGACTGACTACATGATATTTGTAATTAAAAGAACAGAGGCATTAATGATAAATATTGACATAAATAAAGTAACACAAGATAAAATGGCATTCTTTTTGCTAAAGATTGTCGTAGAACTTTATCATTAGGTCGATAACAAGACAAAAACATTATATACAAGTGATACGGAAATACAAATATGAAAGTGATATGAAAAGTATGATCTTGTTTTGATTAGGAAAAACAGTATGATATTTTGGTTTTTTGATTTAATAAGGATTATTGTACTAAATACTTTAAATTTTTAACGTATTGAATATTAGAAAATTTCCTCCTTAATTTATATATTTTGTGTAATATAATTTAATATAAATCTAAATTGTTACTTGCTTGCTTCTTCCTATTCTACTTCTTCCTATTCACTTTGTGAGGTACGCTTGAGTAATCTAAACTATTTATAAATGATAATATTTTTTCTTCATAAATCTTAAGAATTGAAACTCATTATATATGCTCAAATGTTGTAATATATATATATATATATATGGGCACCAATCCAGTAGATATTTTTTTTTACCTATGCATAGATATCAATTTGACCAATAAAAATTTAGCATGCACATTTTTTATTGTAAAAAGTAAGAGAGAAAGAGCATTAATGATACACGTCTTCTCATATATTTTATTATAGTCGTTGGATCATCATTAGATGATGATTCAACGGTCAAAAAAATATCTACCCATAGGTAAAAAAAAAATATCTATTGGATTGGTAACCTATATATATATAAGTTAGTCATAATCGTTCATACAATTTCGAACACAGTATATATGTAATATGGTATATAACTTCATATACCATGATAAAATTTTAATATACCAGGAATAAAATTTTATGTACCTGAAAGTAAGAACAAATGGAAATAAAATAACAAATATCAAATATCTAAATTAATGAAACTGATATATAACCTCATATATCATGACAAAACTTTCATATACCAAAAATCTATGTACCTTGAAATAAAATAACAATATCCTATACTTAAAATAATGAATCTAGTATATAGCTCCATATACGATGACTGAAAATTCATTATGTAAAAACACATAGCCTCAATATAGCTCCATATAAGAAAATAAAAATATCTAATATCTCAATATAATGAATCTAAATCAGGTACATAACCTCAAATACCATGAAAAAATTTCTATATATCATGACCAAAATTTCATGTACCATAATATAGGGAAAACGAAATCCGCTATTTGATAACAAAATGAACAAAAAAATCAATAAAAAAAAAACACTATTGATCCCTACGTCTTTTCTTCCTCTTTGGAACGCATAATTCAATAGGAATTGGATTTCGGTTAGTTTTTTTATTATGGCCAAACTGCTTGTATCAATTGCAATTGACTTGATTCTTTTTCTTAAACTCACCGACTGAAAAAGTCCTTTTCTTTTTTGGCCTACTGCACTAAATTTTTTCAGTATTCGATGGAAGAACAAGTTGATCTTTAATGAAGTTCGATACATCCTAATTAGCTTAGCTTGCGAGAGGGCAAACAATCCCACTATAAGCACTTTGATATGCTGTTTTCTTTAAAAAGTGAGATGCATAGTTGTAGTAGCTCAAATTGAACCTACTAACTATAGCACATACATGGAGCATATAATACCTTCAAAATCCCACCTCTTACAACTATAAGTATGTTGTGCTAAATGCACAACGAACTCCAAATTCTTGTAACGAAATTGATATAAATGAAAACTAACCGTATGAACCTAATTATAAAAAATTAAAGAGAAAATTAAAGATGATACTAAATCTAATAAAATTAATGAATAAGATAGAATACTTAACCTGATAAGGCAAAAAACCAATATACCAGAAGCTGAAAACATAACAAATAATAAAAAATAACAAATGATTAACAAACAGTTACAACATATAAAAAAAACAATATATGATTCTTCACCCTTGGTAAATAAGCATGTGTACAATACCAAAAATAACATATACCAACACAAGAAATAAATGAACTAAAGAAAAAATAATTAATATCTTCATCATCCAAAAACTAAAGAACAAAAAATCAATATTCCATATCAAAAATTGTATATACCACTAAACAAATCATATGTACCACAATAACTAACGATGAACCACAAAAAAAAAAAAAAACCAGTGAACAGTAATACTATATACCACAAACAAGAAAAAAGCGCATATGCTACTACAACAACACATATACCATGACTAAAAACTAATGAACCATTATCAATTACCAAAAAAAATTAAAAACACTCACGAACATACAAACAACTACTCATATATAAGAGAAAAATAAGATTATACTTGAATTAACATTAATTATAACACGAATTACCAATTAAAAAAATCTCCAAGTCTAATACAATGAAATCAACATCAATAAACCAAAACATACCTACACAAGACCAAAGTCTAAAACAATTAGACCAGTGCACATAGAATAATCGCCAAAACTGCTAGAGATCTAAGAAGATGTACTAAAAATACTGAAGAAGAAGATAATGAGCAAAACACCACCATGAATGGGAAAAAAAAAAAAAGAAAAGAAAAGAAATACCAGAAAAAATGGAGAATTGCTGGAGATTCAAAAGAAATTATGTAGATTCAAAGAAAAGAAGAAGTAATGTCAATAGCAAATTAAGTGAAATTAAGGAGAGAGAGAAAGAAAGAGACGAAAAAAAAGAGAAAGAGAAAGACGAATGGAAAAAAAGAAATAACAAACAAGAAATGTGGGAATGAGGAAAAAAAAATTAACAATAATTAATCAGTTATAAATTGATATATTATATAATATTAGATACCAGTGGACATAGCATTACTCAAAGTGATAAGGTATGTAGGCTCGATGCTATCGATATATCGCATAACTTTCTAATGCTTTTTTTTTTCGTATTCTACTTATTATTTATATATTTTCCTGAAGATCTTTCACATGCCAGTTGCCTAACAAAATCAACGCCTATGAGATTACCTCATCATCTTTTTGACTCTTAGTGCTAGTCCTCACTACACTAAATCCTAGTTTTACTGTGAATGCGATATGCATATGTAAGATGATGAACATGGAGATAAGACTGACAACTCGTACATATAGGCCCTACCCAATATGGGCCATATGCAACATCTGAGTGACACCGTGGCAATCACAATCAATTGTGGTCTTAAATGGACCCAATTAACCAAAAGCTCGAATCCACTTTGGGAGTCATTGTAACGAACAATTTCAAATCTAGATGTAAACGTAAGTTCTTCTAGATATTAACTACTGCCATATCCCTTCGAAAAATCAACCAAAGTTTTTAATTGAAGACCCAACCCTTTACCTAATTAATTTCCTACTCTTTTTTTCTTACTAGATTTGATTTTAGGAATATCATGTCTGAATCAACGATGATGCTAGGCTAGCTCGGTCAATGGATCATGCTAGGCTCTTTATCCTTTAAGTTCTCGTAGGGTGACCTAACTTTCTTAGCTGTTTCTGTTCCTCATTTTCCTTAAAAAGAGAAAATAAACCCTAAAAATATAAAGATGAAACACAATTAAAAAAAATAGAAAACATAGAAACAAAAACAAAAATACAAAGCCCAGTTCGATCTCCTTTTGGCGTCTTAGCCCTGGTTCTAGATCTGAGCACAACTGATCAACTACTTCACAAACTGGATAATGTTTTCTAATTTTTGAAGGTTTGGATTATATTCTCCCGTACATTCAATATAGTACTAGAAGTCTAGAATGTCCTGCCTGTAAAAGATGACTGACTTAACAAATCAAACACCTAAATTAATGCCGCAGATAACATAGTAAATTTACTGAGTGAAGTGGCTCTGTGTACGTGCCGTCACTGGCTCATAACTTCAAGTTTTAACTTTTGAGTAGTTAGTTAGCTAGGCTGTTGAATTTAAAAAACCAATGTATAAGCACTATTAAAGAAGTTATTTTTTATACCGTTTGGTGGGCGATGTGGTATCTCTGTCATGTCGTTCAAATAAAAGACGCGAAAACGAATGACCTGGTAAGTTCCTGTAATACTATGTCACTTATAAAGTGACATAGAATGGGAAGTTACTACGTTGCGTATAATAAAAACGACGTAGTAGGCCCAAATAACTAACAACTTGTCAGTTATTTGGAGCCTAACATATTGCTTGTCATGGAATACCACGTCGCTTTTTAATCAAGCGACGTAATATAATTGGTCATTTTTTGTTCTACCACGTCGCTTGATATAGAAGCGACGTGGAATCCCTTCCATAGAGATCAATCGCCCTAGATTTATTATAAACCAGAACAAAAAATAACTCAAAATAACTTGCAATCAATAACCAACAATCCAGCATATACATATTCCAGCAATCCAATATACAAATTATATTTTTTACATAGTTAAGTCCTATATGAAGTACCTAAACTAATCAAAATTATAATTCTAGTCACCTAATTAGACTATCAAAAATACAAAGTTAACATAAATATATAGATTAGTAGTGTAAGTCACCCATCATGATACATATTCTATAAGCTCATCGACTCATTTCTCTCGGACTTTGTTGATCTCGTCCATCGTGTATATGTCTTTATTACGACACTAGAAATTTAAATGTTCATTAATTAAATTCGAATCATGTATTGATAATTAGTATACTTATGCAATAAAGATAAGTGTTAAATTATAAAGTTATACCGAAGTAGTAATGTACTCATATAGGTTAGTGTTCATGATTATTTATCTCATCATGTGCATCACGTACAAACCACACTCTACGTTATTTGGTTGTTGTGGGCACTATAATTCCAATTGAGTTTTCAATTAATATT
This sequence comes from Parasponia andersonii, assembly GCA_002914805.1. Lineage (NCBI taxonomy): Eukaryota > Viridiplantae > Streptophyta > Magnoliopsida > Rosales > Cannabaceae > Trema > Trema andersonii. The sequence goes on from JXTB01000119.1 coordinate 907,934, forward strand.
TTTGAGTTAAAAAAAATCCATCTAATTCAATAATATAAATTAGTATAATTTAAAATGTACCTTAACGGACTTCCAATCGAGACCATTTTTCTTACAACGTCTCTCAATCGATATGTTAAATAAACGAAAAGCTATATAAAACAAAAGCATATTAAAGCATATCAACCATGCATAAAACATTATATTTAACATTGTTATTAATTTTAAGTAGTTTTGATCATACTTACAGTTTGATGAGAATTCTTGTATCTTTTTGAGAAAGATGTCTGAATGGATTCAAAAAGTATATCACTTCATGAACCGCATTGATCACTAGTAATATCTAATGTCTCCTATAAAATAATATAAATAAATATATGTATATAGTACATTTATCCAAATAACTATCAAAAATTTTAAAGAGAAGAGAATTATCCCGTGTTATATAGTGCTCTCGTACGGTCCTGACGTGTAGCATTTCATAATTCTGCCCGTTTTATTTTATCAATCGTACGTGTTTTCTTAAGTTCTTCTGCAATAGTTGCAACCTTTTTCCTAGATATTTGATGAACATACTCAATATATTTTGTTCTTCTCTGTTATTGAACCACTTTTTTTGCTTATGCACATTATATCAAAAATTAGTATCAAATTAAAATAGACAACAAACTGAAAATACTCCGTATATAACTTATCATATCATACCTGAAATGCAGGAAATAGTCGATCTGCAATAAATGTAACCCAATCGTCTAGGGATATGCTTTGTAAATAATGGCAGATGAGTTAAAGCTGTAGGATTCTCCGCCTTATATTTAGCCTCCTCCTTATACTTGTATATTATACAAGAGATTAAGTAGTTTTTGAATTGACGCTATTTTTCCCCACAGATTTCATTACAAAGGATCAACATTCTTTTGTTATGATATATATACACTATAAATTATTCAAATTAAAAGTTATAACAACATAAAATACTCATCGTATAGAATTCAAGACTAATTACGCATATTTTCTCTTACCACAATATTGTCTCAAATTTTTCCTCAGAGATCGCCCTTCACCTTGTGCCATATAACAATGGTGATCGGAACCATAGTACAAGCTAAGATATCTAAATAAGTCTCTAGCTCGATGACGATGTCCCCGGTTGGTTAGTCAAGAGTATTACATTCTACCATAAGTCAATTCCTTTTAGATCTCCTTTTGATAATTTGTTTATATAATGTTGCCTCTCTTCGCGCTTTTTTTTCTTCATCCTCTTCATTTTCTTCATCATAGACATCATCTTCATCATCTCTTCTTGCCATTAATTTGAAAATAAAATACAATAGTTAGAAATGCTAAATAAGATAAACATAATAAAATTAATACTCACACTTATATCATCAAGTATTTCTTTATTGCATAAAATTGATACTCACAATTATATCATCAAATATTTATCCAAAGACTATCTACGTTATTAATTACGAGTATATGATCTTGATGTTGAAGCAACGATATCTACTGTGTCCATTTCTTCAAACTCTATATCTATAGTTTCGGGGTTAATAAATGAGTCATCATGAAGTAAGTCATCATCACAATAGAACACCCTTTTGTAATAGAACATCAACATAAAACATTTATCTTGCTTGAGTTGTCATAATAAAAGGATCATCTTTATATCCAACTCTATGAAGATCAACTAAAATAAATCCTAACTTATCATACTTAATCACATTATTATTTTCCACCTATTGACATTTAAAACTGGGACTCTAAACGCACGATAGTCGAGCTCCTATATTTCATATATCAATCCATAGTAAGTAATCTCACCATAAATTGGATTCTTGTCTTTAGTACTAGTAAATTGCATAGTTTAGCCACAATGCTAGTACTACTATTTTGATTAACTCTTATGTCATCATGTAAGCTAGTGTTAAAACAACGACTATTTACAACGAAAGATTCGTGAAAAATAGGCATATTTGTCAAACCTCGAGCAAGCCACTTCAATTGTTCTGGGATTTTGTCACCTTACTTGCTTAGTTCGATGTCCATCTAATTAATAACTATCCATATGGTCAGAATAATAGAATTCAGTATCAACAAATAATTAGTTAGTATTATAACTTTCTTTTTTTTATAACCAAAGTATAAAGGTTTTGTGGTGTTCATCTTGTATCTATTTCTCTCTTCGTATTAGATTCTCACTTTTCAACCATTATATATGCTCTCTAATAGAATAAAAATATTATTAAGTGTAATCAAATTTTACTTTCAACTTAATTAAAATTGAGAAGTTTCGTTATACTTACTAAATGTATTGTTAGACTTCTAATGAATTTTTAAGAACATTTCTATATGCTAGTTGTAAATCTTTATCCTTCATACGTATAGGCTTATACCTCAACTTTTACTATCTTGAGAGTAACGAGCCTTTGGAATACCAATTGTCTCTGTACTAGCAATGTATTCTGAACAAAATTCAACAATTTCTTCAGCTATGTAGCACCCCACAATGCATAGTTCTAGACGATATCGATTTTTCTCATCCCCTTTTAGTATTTTCATTAATCTTTCATACGGATATATCCATCTCATGTAAATTAGGCCACCCAATTTAACTTCTCTAACTAAATGTACTATTAAATGCATCATTATATCAAATAAGAAAAGAGGAAATTATTGCTCTAACAAACATAGAACAATGACAATTTCTTCTTATAAAGCATCTAACTTTGAAGCATATATTGTTTTCTCACAGATTGTATTGAAGAAGAAACATAATCTTGTAATAGCATATCTTATATATTTTTGTGAAATTGAACGAATCACAATTGGGAGTATTTGTTGCATCAATGCGTGACAATCATGTGACTTGAGACTAATTAGTCATAAGTCCTTCATTGATACCAAATTACGAATATTTGACGAATATCCTTCTGATACCCTCACGTCTCACACATTTTACATCACTCATCTTTATTCAAAATGAAGTAAGCTAGAGGTAGATATGTCCATTTATCACTCATTATTGGAGCTAACTCTTTCCTCAATCCCATTTCCTGGAGATCTAAAAGAGAGAAAATCTCTTCTTTTATTTTTCCAGGGATATTAAGAAGAGTTCCGATAGTAGTATCATAAATATTTTTTTCTATGTGCATCACATCTAAATTGTGTCTTAACAACAAAAATTTCCAATACTCCAATTAAAAAAAAAATCGACTTTTTTTCAAACATTTATATTCCTTTTCTCCTTCACCCATTTTCTTGTCCTTTTTTTTTAATCTTTTTCCCTCCCTTTGTCTATTTGTTCCTTGTCCCAATTTTGCTTTCTGTACTGAATATTAAGTTCACGATTTTTTTTCACCATTAAACGCCTTTGTATATTTTCGATATGGGTGACTTGAAGGTAGAAACTATCGATGACCTATATATGCTTTTTTCCTCCCATTTCTCAATCTTATAGTGTAAGTATCCTCACTACAAATAGGACATACTTTATAGCCTTTCACACAATACCTAGACAAGTTTCTATATGCAAGAAAACCATTGATTGTCCATAACAAAACAACTCATAGTGTAAAATTCTCTTTTCTAAAAGAATCGTAGCATTGAACCCAATCTCATAAAGTTTTCAAATCATGCACTAAGGGCACCAAATAGACATCAACATCTTTGCCAGGTTGTTTATCTCTTGATATTAGTAACGTCAACATTGTAAATCTCCTTTTCATGCATAACCAAGGAGAAAGATTGTAAATAGCAAGAATGACCTGCTAACAACTATAATTAGAACTTAGTGAACTATGAGGGTTAATGCCATCTACCGAAAGACGAAGATGAAGGTTTCTAGGATCTTCTCTAATTTTTGATTATATTTCATCCACGTTCTTCAAAGAGGGTGAATCAGTCGGATGTTGAAGCTTGTCATCTTTTATTCTTCCTTCCTCATGCCGTATTAATCGTTTCGAATGATCAGGATTCCAAAATAAACATTTAAATCTTGGTATTGGAGGAATATATCCACAAGATTTTAGCCGGTATTCCAACCTTTACTTCTTTACTATTCCTTTTGTTGTTCCATCTTGAATGTTGGCATTTAGAACAGGCTTTAACTTCAACATATTCTTTTTGGTATTAGATACAATCGTTTGGACATGCATGTATCTTAACATACTCCATGCCTAAGGCACATAACGATCTTTTGGCATCATATGTAGAGGAAAAAATATTATTACTGTCTGGAAGGATTTCTCCAAGAAATTCAAGTAATTGAGATAAACTAGAGTCACTCCAACTGGTCTTAACTTTTAAATTAAAAATTCTAACTAAGAATGACAATTTGTGACTTTTGAATTAGGAAATAGACGGTGTTCGGCATCTTTTAACAATTTTACGAATTCCTTTGGACGATCAACAAAACATTCTTCAGCATCATTAACCATATCACCTCGGTGATCGTCTTTTAAATCCATAGAAACATCTTCTATACGAGCTCTTTTATGAGAAACATATTCACTCTGTGACTTTTCCACGTGCCATATCCATTTTGTATAGGACATATCTATTCCATTCATACACAAATGTCGTCTTACATCACCAAGTGTAATTTTTTTCATGTTACCATACTTGACACATAGACATGGCATTATATTGGGATCAAGACCATTTTCAATAGCAAATTGCAAAAAGCCTTCAAGTCCTTCCTCATACTCTTTTGTCAATCTATTTTTCGTCATCCAATTTCTATCCATCTTATCTAAATTTCTAAAAAAAATTCGACAGAACCTCTCCTTTTAAATTGACTAATCCTCCATGCAAATAAACACCAATACCACCATTTCTCAATCATATTATTTTCGATGCCAATATATTAATAAAATTATACAAACATATTCATATTTAAGGTACTAATATATCATCCAAACTTTCATCCACTAACCAAGCATCTAATTGATATAATTATCTCTAAATTAATAATAATTAAGTACATTATAATCGCATTAACCATATTCAAGGGTTTCAACTTATAAATCATCAAAACCAAACACTAACTAAAAAATTATTATATATTCTACTAACCAAGTCTCAAAACTTTATATTTATCTCTAAATTGACAATACTCTATGACAATATAATCAAATTTATCACTAAAATTATATTAACTATACTATAAAACATTATAAACATTATACATTATCACAAATTATAACCCAATATATAGAAAAATCTTAACATACATTGTACAAAGTCCTCTAATTACTAGTATAAAGAAATTAATTTAAAACCTAAAATTTTAATTCAAACTAACTAAAAAATAAATTTAAAAATTCGGGAAAATAGAAAAAAAAATTGGATAAATACCTAAATTGCTCAAAATAGTATGTTTGAAGCAAAAATTAAAGGAGAATCTACAATATCGATCAAGAACAAACCTAATACACATGAAAAAACAAAAAAAAAAACAAAAAAAACAAAAAAAGCATTGCATAATAGTCGGATTTTGTAACAATGAATCGAGAAAATTTGAAATCTTTTTAGAATGAAATAGAGATACAAACATTTACAAATCAGAGAAGAAAATCCTATATAAGTGTTAGGCTAGTCAAAAGAAAGAAAATACAACAAAAATCCCCCAAAATGGTGGTGATTTGGCCAAAAAACTCTAAGGTGGCGACGGAGGAGCCGTTTTCTTGCTCCCGGTTTTTATCAGGGTCGAGAAAGAACAAGTGTTGGGGTTCACGGCAGCTCCGGCTTTTATATGTGGCTATCACATTGCTTCCGGTTGAGCGACGTGGTTCGTGCCTTTTCACGTCGCTCTTACCAGACATGACAAGGTATAAATCATGCCACATTGTCTATTTCAAAAGCGACGTGGTATTATTACTTACCATGTCATTTTTCTCTCACGTGATGTATCGTATAGATCACGTCATTTTTCCTAACAAACGACATGATTCAAGCAACGTTAAACGTCATTTTTCTAACAGTGAAGGCATTAATTACTAGCTAGCAGCTAGTAGATAAGTTGTTGCTAAATGCTGACAATCATGCATAGAATGACACCACATGTGATTTTTAAGCAGTCACCAATTAACATTTTGCACTGGCCTTTGAATCACTGCAAGTCAATAAAATCACACAACATATAACGTAATGTTTATGTGCTTAGCATTGATCATATTTTATCACTCATCATTATCACAGTGATCATTCTAGAAGGGAAACAGCAATTGAAATAAGTTTTAATTATTATTAATTTGATAGTCGTATATAGCTAATTTGATCGTATATATGGTTTCATGTCTTTAGCACTTGCACATATTGTATATCCGCATAATTTACGATCAATAATTTTTCTTTCTTTCCAAAGATGTGGCTATCGATTTATGTACCAAAAGAATCTCTCCCTATAGAAAGATGTGTCGTTCATGTCTTTGAAACATTATAAGAAAGAAAAGAAACGAAAAAAGAATAACAAGCTAGCTAGGTTCATTAATTTTCGGAACGCGGAACGAAACTTCTAGTGGTCATATATGGACGATAAGAGTAGCTGGCATTATAATACATAAAGAACAGAGGGAAGTAAATAATAAAGCAGATTAAAATTAATAAATGTGAAGAATATAGGATCTTCTTTTTTTATGTTTAATAATTATTCTAAACTATGACAGTGATGTGGAGTATCTTCTACTCAACAACCACGAACCCACCAGAAGTTGTGAGCTAAAACCTTTTTGCTTTATATTAGCTTTATTTATAAAGGGGAATGAGTACGTAAGTGGTCAACCACTCTAATCGTTCCCACATGCAATCATTACATTGCAATTAATCAAAAGTAGCTTCGCACTTTGGCCTTCGAATCTGATCGATCACTGGACATAATTATGCTCAAAACCACTTTCGTCTAGTTATTTAAAATTTGTTAGTACCTTAAATATTTAAAAGCTAATTGTGTGGCCAGTGTGAGATTCCAATCGAATTAAAAGAATTTTCTTCGTTTCCTACCAAGCATGAAGATGAAAAAAAAAAAGAGAAGAAAAAAAGAAAAGAAAAAGGAGTGAATAGTATTTTCTTGGTGCTTGTTTCTGTATGAATATATAGTATGCTCGGCTTTTTCAGACCACAAATTTTTCATGATTATGGACGGAGTGGATTCTCCGAATTTCAACTTTCAACAATACTGTTTTTAGCAACCGAAAAAAAAAAGACTAGTTAGGGAATTTTTGGTGTAAGAATCCTCAAGGAACAGTGGTAGAGAACGACACAAAGCTAATCATATAGCCCAAATTTCAATAAAGAATGACGGTCAGTTCAGGTTTTTGCTGAGCACCTACTCAGAAGCCCAAATATACTTGTTTGACACTGGCAAGTTAGTATAAGCTCAGACAAATACTAATGAGTAGACTGATTAAAACGTGATTAGGAACTTGGTTGTCAAGTATTCTGTTGATTATCATGATCTATGATGCTCCATTACCTAAAGATTATATACGTCAAAGCCTATATATATTATGGATGCGTGCCTGAGTGGTAAAGGAATATTCTTTACAAATTGTATTAAAGAAGTCAATTGTACTTGATTAATGGTGGCATCAATAATCCCACTCAAACTTAAGCTCGAATGCTGCCCTGGTTATTATGAGTTCAGATTAGTTTTATTTTATTACTTTTCTATCGTTTCTTTTGATAGGAAAGAATTCTACTCCATTCTTTAAACCAAAACCATGAACAGTTGAACATTAAACATCAATGACCAATGTTTATTTTTGTTTTTTTGTTTCCTTATGATAAGGAAGGACTAAGAGCTATATATTCTTCAGAGTGCCCACGCACCAAAATAGTACTGTAAGTACTTTCCACATAGTTTGCCAAAAATAAAATAACTTACGATTTAAAATAACATTAGTTGGTAGGGCATATTGCAATATTGAGTCAACATTCATTCAAACTAAATTTTTTTCGTAGATATGCATTATTTTTAAGTAGGAATGACTTTTAACACATATTAACTGACATTTTTCCAATAAAGGAAAAAAAAAAAGAAAAAAAAGAAGAGTCTGTATTATTAGCACTTTTGCCGGGATATCTTGGCATAGTAGAGAATATTTGTGACGAAGATGAGCTGAAATGCATAAATATCTATATATATAATGTGTAAATTAATCTGCATATATTATTGTACTAAAGATGATGGGACTTGTGCATTTGACTTTTTCACCTATTAGAATACGACATATGCAAGATTGGATGGTCTGAAACCATTTTGATGTCTAGTTTTGTATACATGCCCGACCATATAATTTTGAGCAACAGTGATTTCAATATTTCATCCTAAGCTTTTTCCTTTATACCCTCCGCATGACCATCTGATCCAACCTCCACCGTATATAGACATATATATATTATTTATTTATTTATTGTTTAAGTATCATATATTAATCTTATTGGGTACTGCTACAGCCTATAAGAGTACCTTCAATTTTCTCTCTTTCCCATCTCACTCTAGTTCGTACTACTGGTCTTTCTTCTTCCTCCTCTTTTGCTTAATAAATTTGAATCTGCCCTGTTTGTACCCTAATTTATCTTATGATCTCCACCAAAAACACAGACAAATAATTCATTATATTGTCTGTCTAGAGTTTTTTTTTTTTTTTCAGATAAATAGTACTTGAAGCTATTCTTTCTTATTGTAGCCCATCAGTTCTAGTACTACTGTAAAATCTGGCTTATTCCTCCATTTCTGATACTCCTTAGCTACACATTTATAAAAGCCTTCAAATCATGTAACAGTTGTCAGTCCTTGTTTCTCGAATCCAAAAAAATCTAAAAAAAAAAAAAAAATAAGTCTTTGAATCCAAAATATTGATTACATCTAAAATGTATCCATGAAAATCCTCATATTATTTATAATAACTTCTAGCTTGTAGTAGATTCAACTACCCTGGCGGAGGTTAAAGCAATTCTATAGCTATACCTTTATAAAAATTTCTAAAACATGTAAGATTATCCCCTTTAGTTCATTAAAATCCTACTTTAAAATTTTTAAAAAAAAAAAAAATTATCAAAGGAAGGAAATGCCGGCGGAAACGGAGATAGGAACACCGACGGCGGCGTCGGCTCCAGCGACGCCAGGGACACCAGCTCCGCTGATGTCATCTTACAGGGTGGACTCTATGTCGTACGATCGGAAGTCAATGCCAAGATGCAAGTGCTTGCCTGTGAGTGCCCCAACTTGGGGTGAGCCTCACACTTGCCTCACCGACTTCCCTGCTCCCAATGTCTCTCTCACCCGCAAGGTACCTACATCATTATCTAATCTTAATTCAACTTCTTTTTTTTTTTTTTTAATAATTTACACCACATATTAATTCCTGTTGAATATCCAATTTATAATTAATCTTGTTTATGTTCCTTTTTGTTTTTGAATAAAACGAGAAATAAATAATCTAACTAGAACTTGGAATTTATAGGAATCATGGAATTAGTCTATCCATATATATATATATGTATGCTAGGAAGTACATGATATAACGGGACGATGAAAATATGCATGACTTTGCCAATATTCAATGATTAATAGTTAGTAACACATATTTAAAAAAAAATAAAATAAAATGAAAAATAAAAATGGTGTGCAGCTAGGAGCGGAGTTCGTAGGTACGTTCATACTGATATTCGCGGCAACAGCAGGGCCCATCGTGAACCAAAAGTACAACGGGGTGGAGACGCTGATCGGGAACGCGGCGTGCGCGGGGCTGGCCGTCATGATCGTGATACTGTCGACGGGCCACATCTCGGGGGCCCACTTGAACCCATCTCTCACCATAGCCTTCGCTGCTCTGCGCCATTTCCCGTGGGCCCAAGTGCCCGGCTACATCGTCGCCCAGGTTTCGGGGTCCATCTGTGCCTCGTTTCTCCTCAAGGCTGTGTTCCATCCGTACATGTCCGGTGGCGTCACTGTTCCTTCGACCAGCGACGGCCAGGCTTTTGTGCTTGAATTTGTTATCACTTTTAACCTCTTGTTCGTTGTTACTGCTGTTGCCACCGACACCCGAGCGGTACCCTATACCTACCTAGCTAACTTCTTATTAATTATTAATATTATACATGCGCACGTATATGATTTAAATTAATTTTCTTAATCACATCTGGTGCTAATTGGTGACAGGTGGGAGAGTTAGCGGGCATTGCAGTTGGAGCTACGGTTATGCTCAACATTCTTATTGCAGGGTAATTATACCTTTCTTTCTCTCTCTCCCTCTATGAAATAATTAATAATTGTTATGACATTTCTTTCTTTCCAATCCATTAACTATTAGTGTTTATTAATGATGTTTGCCAATGTCCACGCTGCCGACAAGTGAGAAATTTCATGACTAACTTACACATGTTCTCTGGCTAGGCCGGGCCGGGCTGGAAAAGAAAAAGATATCATCTAACAACTCACACAATTATTAATATAGTGAGCTGTTTAATTAATATAACTGAGGAAATTATTAAGAGAAGAAGAGTCCGCTTGATTAATGAATTCATAGCTAGAGCTAAAAAACTTGGTAGGATACATTTCTAGCTCGTTTATTTTGATTATATATATGGCAGTAAATTAATTTGGACTTTGTTGAATCCCTATATAGTACTGGGATATAAAAAGCACGCAAGAAAGAATCAAATCAATCAATCAAATAAGATATGAGAACTATAATTCAGTCCCTTATTGTTTTTTGTTTTGGAGGTAGCGACGAGATGTCGAAGGGCCACCTAGATAGCTCCCAACATTATTGATATATTGTAGAGTATCAAAAAAACCGGCAAGAAGTTTGGCCAAAAACCAAAAACACGTACGTAACCAATAGAGAGGATATGTCTAGTTTTGGAGTCATACGAGCTAGCCTAATTATTAGACCCTCCTGCCAAAAATACGTACGTAACCAATAAATAGGATATGTCTAGTTTTGTAGTCATACGAGCTAGCTTAATTATTAGACCCTCCTGTACAAACTAGGAGAATGCTAGCTATATTTGTAAAAACTAAGATTTATAATTAAATTTATAAAGGGTCTTGATCATTTGTATTTCAAATAATTAGTTAGTTTTGTTAGATTGTGCTCTTAAAAGTTGCTTTGTAGGGATTAAACTCTCATGTAATTTTGCATTTTTGTCAAAAAGAATAAAAAAAATCAATTTAATTGCATACGAGAGAGTGGATGGTTGTAGAAATTTTCGTAAAATCTGTGAATAGAATAGAATGGAATATAAGTGGAATAAAAAGAAAGAACATATATTGATAGAAAAATAAGATGTATTTGATAAATAATAAGCTCTATTAATCAGATAATAATTAATAATTAACTTAGTAACTTAGTCATATTAGGATATTTGTTAGATAATAACTAATTTGAAATATAATTATGTTGATATTCATAAATAATAATAATTTTTTTTTTTCTCATAAATTGATGATCTCGTAAAAAACATAAATAGATTTTGTAGACCTAAACCCTAAACATATAAGCCTTAGGCCCTAAAATGAGCGGCACGAATTTTATCTCCAACACTACTCTCTTCTATTTTTTAAAGGCTTGTTATGTGAATTCCAGTGTCCGATTTTACTTTCACATCTTAATAATATCACAAATTAGAGCAAACAAGACTAGAGACGATTTTATTTTCATTTCTTAATAATATCAAAAATTAGAGCAAATCAGACTAGAGAATCTTAAAGACCCCCCCCCCCCCAAAACCCAAAAAAAAGTACTTTCTCTACAAACTATTTACTGCCAAAACAAAAATAGAGGAAAGATCGATGAGATGACGATAATAATTGAGCCTAGAGTGCCTTTGGAATGGCTTGCAGGCCGGCAAGTGGCGGTTCAATGAACCCGGTTCGGACTCTAGGCCCAGCTGTGGCTGCGGGAAATTACAGGGCACTCTGGATATTCCTGGTGGCGCCTACGCTTGGGGCCTTGGCTGGTGCTGGTACTTACACCGCAGTCAAGCTCCGAGACGATGAGGTTGAATTACTCCCACGTGAAGCCAGGACTGTGAGCTTCCGTCGCTAAAGTGCCTCCACTATATGCATGTATATGATAATATTATTATAGATAAACAGCTTGAAGGACTTGAGCTGGAGAAGTACTTGAATAAAAGGCGCGTGAAGCTAGCGACAAAGGATGTCATGTGACCCCAAGTCTAGGCTCCCTCTGCCTTAATTATTCGTCTAAAGTTAGCTAAATGAATTATATGATGTGTGTGTAAGTATTTGGATTGTGGCGTAGGGGTTTGGTGCTTTTCATTCCCACGAGCCTACTTGCTTCTATTGGTTTGTAATGAAGCAGCGAGACATGTTTCCCCGGACCTTGTCTGTTTGTGCTGCTTTGTTTTCTTTGTTCACTTGTTTGGTTTGCTGAAATATCAAAATAAAGTGCATTCGCACAGGCTATATATTTCCAAGTTTTCAATTCTTTTTATGAAATTGACCCCCGTTGAATAATTTTATTGGATATATATATACACTAAATTTTTTTGGCCGATAAATTTTTTTATATTAAAAAGTAAGAGTGAAAAATAAATTAAAAAAATTATATTAAAAAAAATAGAAAAATAATATTAATAATGCATATTTTTTTCATACATTATAATTGTACACCGTTAGATATCATTCAATGACTAAAAAAAATAGGTAGGTAGGTGAAAAAAATACTAATGAATTTGCAACTCATATATATATATATATGAAAAATAATGAAGAAATTGTACTAAAAACTCTTTGCTTTTTTTTTTTCCCGAAAAATATCCAAAATATTTCGAACTTGGCTATAGCTTCTTCACTGGATAATTCCAACTTTTCAATTCTTTTCATGAGATTGACCTCCGTTGGAGAAGACTTTTATTGAATATTTGAGAGATAATAAGGAAAATACTAGAAACCTTCTCTATCTTTTTTTTTTTGGTCGGTTGAAAAATATCAATTTCGATCGTGTTTTGGAGAAGAGCTATTCAATCCGACTGTGAAATACATGTTACGGTCAGTTGTATTCTCATTGTAGGATAAAAGCATAATTTTCTTTGAAAGTCAAATTATTTATAGGACCCACTGAAAAGTAAACTTCTGCTTGAATTTCACACTAAAATTTGAATGTATTTTTTTGCAGTTCACTCAGCGTAATATCTTTAGCAAAATTTAGTTGACTTCCAACAAAATAAACTCTGAAAATGGAATGATTCTCAATCCAAATGTCAGCGCTTACGCCTTTAGACGAACCTATTTGAACGGCCTTGCTAGATAAATTGAAGCGACTTCGACTTAAAATTAATAAGCCATCTTAACTGAAAAGCATTAATGAACGCACCAACCACATGAGAACCAATTACAATTTTGAAAACACCTCAACAACTATTAAGTAACAACACGCCATCTACTCTTGGTCCCTTGCAGCAACATGATCAGTGTTCAATCAACCCAGCTAGGAAAAGTAAGGAAGCAGCAAATCACAAGAGTATGTATGTATAGCATGGGCTACTTAATTGTTCTAATTACTATATATGTAATTCAAACTCATTGCTAAGTCGATCAGCAGCTTCTCAAGGCCAATTCTAATGCCCCTTAGAGTCCGGGAAAAGCTTGCCGATGGCATACCGAATGGGAGGACCCTCTCTCTTCTACTTTCTTTAATTTTTGGTTTTTCATTCTACATTTTAATTGTTATGAGTTGAGCTGAAGCAATTCTCAGAAATCAATCAACAAACACTAAGAAAATACTCAAAATTTATACTGGTTCAATCCCATTGCTGGGATCTGTTAAGAATTATCGAACGATAATCGACAAAAAAAGATGAAAAACAAGACACACAGATTTAAGTGAAAAACTCTAATCGGGAAAAATCACTGGCAAAAGAAGAAATTTCACTATGTCGAAAAATAAGGTACAGAAGGTAGAGTTTTACACGACCAAGCCGAAAATATATATAATCTCAAAACCCTAAAATACATATATATACGGACGGAAACTATACGGACAAAATGACCCAATAAAACAGGTCTATACCGTGGGGGCGGAGCCCGATTCCTCCACTTCCACCACAGATTTCAAAATTTCTCCCAATTACAAAAATGCTACGTATGTCGCACCGCGAAATTTTCGGGACAAGGCAAATAGAATTCAGGTTACGAACTCTAACAGAATCTCTCAATCCACTGTGAAAACAGTACCAAGTTACAAGAGTTTTCAGAATTTCTTACACTCTCAAATCCAGACCCCTGTTACACCTATACGAGTAATCCCTCACATGCTCACGGAGCTCTCTCATTTTGGACTCTCTGTTTAGACTCTAATAGTTGATAAGCTACAAAAACAAAGACATGACTCGTTTATATAATACAAGGCCCAACAGCTAGTACGTGGCCCAAAAGTTAATACACGGCCCAAGAAAACTAAATACAATATTGTCCAGTTTTTAACTCTTAACAGATAGTTAATAACAAAAACTTAACTAACTTGACACAAACTGATGACTAATCACAACACTAATATTGTTAATTTCGTTATGGTCATGATAGCATTGTCTTGAAGGCCGGAATTAGAATGTAATTTGACAAGAAAGGCCTAATGGAAAGGGAAAAGGAAACCTGCACAATTGATGAGTAAGAACACTTGAGCGGTTTCCAAATTCCAATTTAGGCCTCGTGGAAGTCTCTAATACATACTGTAATAAATTCAGAACAAGAAAGTTGGCATAAACATTAATTAAAGAAGCAAAAACTGGGTGGACGAACAATTTTTAAAATTAGTTTAAGTAGATGTTCATATTTTAAAAATCATAATTAAATGTTTTTATTTTTTTAAAGATTCAGTTATAGAATAAATTGTATTTCTAATTTTTGATTTTCCATTCTATGTTTTAATGTTGTTAATTTGGTTATGGTCATAATAAGAAAGTTATAATTGTCTTGAAGGCAGGAGAAAAAAAATTTAAAACAGAAAGAGGAATCAGTTTTGTCTTCACGCTACCCCCGGTATCCGCCAGGATGGCTTTCCCATGATCACATATGAAACAATAAAAAGTCATGCCTCCATGTCATCGGACACTATGTGGTACAACATAGGAGTCGCAATCCACATGGTCGCCTCATTGGGAGAACAATTGCTTGTAGTAATTAACGATCACATGCATTCTCATAGACACTCGAACATCTGACCTCATAGTATAGAAGGCTCTAAATAAGCGCTCTTGCCGCTATGCTATCAGCACCGACGGTTAAGGCAGAAAAAATTTTAAACATACTTCCTTCAATTAGAGTGTGATCTTACAAGAAAGGCCCTATTGGAAGTGGAAAAGGAAAACGGCCCAATTGATGAGTAAAAACACTTGGGCGTTTTCCAAATTTTAATTTAGGCCTATTGGAAGTTACACACACTCATATAATAAATTGAGAACAAGAATGTTGGTATAAAATAAAACGGCATTTTGAGTGTTCGAATACAAAACAAGCCTAAGAAAACAAGACATTTAAAGTGTATTTGGCATTGTTTTTTAGAACAATTTTTAAAAATAGAGTTAAAGAAAGTAGAAAATAATGAAATGTTGTTTACAAAATCTTTTCTTAACCTTTTCTTTTTCTAAAAAAATAAAAATAATTTCATATGATTTTTATATACACATTTTTTTTTTGTAACTTTCTCTCTTATTATTTTTTCTCATAATTTTCTCTCTCCTCACTCTTTCTTGTCACTTTCTTTTTTTTTCATTCTCTCAATCCTCGTTCTTTCTTATCACTTTCTCTCTCCTCATTTTCTCTCGTCATTTTCTCTCTCTTCATTCTCTCTTCTCACTTTATTCCATCACTTTCTCTTTCATCATTTTCTATCTCTTCATTTTTTTAATCACCTTATATTTCCTCATTCTCTATTGCTACTTTCTTCTTTATAACTTTTTTTTTGTCTTTATTTTATATCCCTATGCATTCTAATCACTTTCTTTCTCTTGTGTGTTTTCATTAATTTTTTTTCTTTTATCTTTCTCAACACTTTTTATTTCCCTATTCTTTCTTATCACTTTATCTCTTATTATTATCTTTCATTATCTTTTCTCTTGTAACTTTATCTTTAGTCAATCTCTCCTGACTTTTTCTCTCTAAATATCTTTTTTATAATACAAATATGATTTTTTATATTCATATAATTTTTTTTCCTAAAAAATATTTCTAAAAAATATTTGCCAAACACATATTATTTTCTGAAAACATTATAAAAAAGTTTTTGTTCTCAATTTTGAAAACAGAAAACAAAAAAAAATGTCAAACGTGCCCTTAATTTTCAACGTCTTACTTTGACCTCCATTTAAGCTCCAACTACGTGTATTGGACCTTCACCTCAGGCCATCAGTAATTGAAAAAGTCTAAAAGCATGGTCCATGGACCAACTAATTGGGACGTATTTAAGTCTAGTTCTCCAATACACAAACTCTTCAACCTCGTTTAATTACAAGGAGGAAGCATGGAAAATTGGACGGACACATGGAAAATTGAACGGACACATTTCATACTTGGTTTTTGAATTAATCCAGGACAATAAGAAGTTTGCAACTGTCTGAGCCCGTTTAGGAAAATCAACCTTCCACGCAGTATTTGGATAAGTTCACACTACGAAGCTCTTAGGCCCATTAGACACTTTCTTTCTTTTTTTTTTTTTTCTTTAAACAGCTAAAGATATTACGATCCTGTTTTTTCTGGTGGCTTCCAACTCATGCATATGGATATGGTAAATTCGGACAAACGAAAACAAAAAAAAAAGGAATTGTTGTGCGATCTGAGATTAAAAAAAATAGTAACCTCGTATTTTGGTATTTTGGCAATATTAAAAAATTCAGCTATAGAAAATCCAACTCGCATCTAAGACGTATAATGTGCGGTCTACAAAAACATATAAAAGATCTACACTACATTGAGCAATTACAATTTTAAAAGTATTTCCATTCATGAAATTGGGAATGAGCCATCTTCAAATAGATAAAAGAGGTTCACTCACATAATTTTACACATTCAACTATTCATTAAAATCATTATATCGACTCTCATTTCTAATATTTCTAAAATCATCGTAAACGTAAACTATCATTTTATACTTTTTTTTTTCTTTGAAAAGCTATCATTTTACACTTGAATCATGCTTAATTCTTTTATTCTTTGCTGCTGTTTCATTATTATGCATTGATTTCATGATTTCCAATTAAAAATTACATTGTTGGCAAAATCTCAATTAACATGAATATATATATATATGGGCACCAATCTAGTAGGTATTTTTTTTTTTTACCTATGCATAGATATCAATTTGGCCAATCAAAATTTAGCATGCATATTTTTTTATTGTAAAAAGTAAGAGAGAGAAAGAGCATTAATTATGCACATCTTTTCATGCACTTTATTATAGCCATTAGATCACCATTAGATGGTGATCCAACGGTTAAAAAAAAATACCTATCCATAGTAAAAGAAAAAAATACCTATTGGATTGCCAACCTATATATATATATGCATAAGTATATATATATATATATATAGGGCACCAATCCAGTAGGTATTTTTTTTTTACCTATGCATAAGTATCAATTTGGCTAATGAAAATTTAGCATTCACATTTTTTATTGTAAAAAATAAGAGAGAGAAAGAGCATTAATGATGCACGTCTTTTCATGCATTTCATTATAACTATTGGATCACCATTAGATGGTGATCCAATGGCTAAAAAAAAAATAGCTACCCATTAGTAAAAAAAAATACCTATTAGATTGGCAACCATATATATATATATATACTAATAAGGGGAAAATTCTAGTGTAGGAGGGGCAAAATCCCTCCTACTTGTAGGGATGGATTTTAATTGAATTTATTGGTTAAAATCTAAGGACTATAATTTTGGGTATAGACTCTATCTCATCTAATATTAGCCTCTAAGAGAGAAATATTTTCACTTTTCCACTCCACTCTTTTTTATGTTATTTTTCTTGAACCTAGATAGCTCCTCAAAAAGTGGAGCAACTACTATTGTTGCATAGAGAAAACAAAAACAAAAAAATGAAAAAATAAATTAAAAATAAAATCAAACAAAATCAATAACCACCATTACTCCACCTCATGGGTAGAGTAATTATTGATTATTGGTAGTTATTCTTATAAAAATTAACTAGAGCTTTAACATAATTTTATTAGGACTGAAGTTACTGGTAGGTAGGCCATTAACATTTTGTAATGGGGTAAAATAAATATCCCCAAGTTAGATCATAATGAAAAAGTGATAAGTCCATTATTGAAATAATCTAGATTGTATTTGTATATGTTAGTTGGTGGAAATCATCATTTCTTGTTTTTTTTATTTTCTCTTATACGCTAGAGTAAAAAAGGAGTTCTCATAGAATTATTTTAGAAATAAGAAGAATTTAAGTAATAAAAGCTCTCATGCCGGCATAGATAAAAGCTTTTCTTGATAAAAGATCCAACTTCCAAACCGAATCTGAAACTTTTTTTTCTTAGTTTTATTTTTATTTGATAGAATATTAAAGAAATTGTGACTCACACTATTTCAAAATTAGAAAAAAAAAAAAAAAACAAACAAAAGAAAAAAACGTAATTATCAAATTATGGTGATAATGAAATGCACATTTGTTTAACTATCTTAAAACTTGTTGATATTTCATGGTTAGTTATTAAATATTCGTGGCGACTGTTTTTGAATTTTTAAGTAGCACGTTTTCCACCCTCTCTCTTTTTTTTGGTAGTTAAAATACAAATTAGCATAAGTTGAAATCTTGAAGATGAGTATAGCATAATTCTATATGCTAGAGTTTACATAAATTTCTATTATATTATCCATTTGATTGAATCTAGGATTTAAAATCTGCTCCTATGAGTAAGAAGAGTTTTGCCTCTCTTACACTAGAACTCCCCAGTAATATTAAGGTAAGATAAATTGATTATAAAGTTATTCCGGTGGAACGAGAAGAGCCCGTAAAGAAATATCGCCCGGCACAATCAAACCACATGTTTTGCAAATCCAATGAATCTCGCAAAACTAGCAAAGAGGTCTATTTAATTATGGCACTAATGATTGGAAAATAGGTATCAATTACTCATCGATAATTATTCAAATATCAAGATAATTAAATTATAAAAAGAGTAAACACTAATTTCATGAAAAATATTTTACCCTTCATATTATATGAGACTTACAATCCCTCAGACAGAAACAGGAAAGTGTTAAATCAGAAAACTATCAATAAATGAAAAAAAAAAAAAAAAGAAAAAAATCAAATCAAAATTGGTGTAATCAAAATTTGACCCTTTTAGACTTGAGACAAAATTTTCTCGCTTTCAATCAAATCATTACAGAAGCAAAACTTTCTAAATTAATTAAATCACTTAATTAGTTTAAAACTTGCACCTTGATATTTAACCTTTTTTTTTCAATCCAAAGTATGTAAGTTTTTATTTAAAAACAATTTTTTTTTTTTTCACAAAGGGGATTCTTTATTCTTTAATTCCTCCTATTTCTTTCGAGTTATAGAATGAATCGTACTGTGACAGAGAAGAAACAAAATTTAAATCTGAAAAAAAGGAAAAATTGAAGAGGCGGTGACAGCAATGTAGTTGATTACAGACAAGTATTAGACTTGGGTTGGGCCTATTGCAAAATGTATTGGACAAACCGGAGCCACGCATTTGCGATATTTTTTGCAACATTGTCCCTAATTACTGCTTCCTTAAATTTCAACCTCAAACTATCTTCTTTGTGGACCAATTTATCACTTTTTTATTTTTTATTTTATTTTATTTTTTGCTGAAAAGTAATTTACACGAGATTTATTTGGATTCACTTCTATTTTTTATATAAAAAAAATAGATTTTTTTTGAAAATTTATTTGACAATCTTATTATTGTTTTTTATTTTTAAAAATTATTACCAAAAATTTCAAAAATAGCGGTAACAAAAAATTTCTAATATTTTTATTTTTTTAAATAAATTTAAAAAAATATATATAAATATTTGTATACAAATATACAAGTGTGTATATACATATATATACTTAAATATAAGTCTATAGGATTTTTTTTATTTATTATTTACATTTTTTATTTTTCAAAACAAAATTTTTATTTTTAATTTATTTAAACAAAAAAAAAATCGGAAGTGAATCCAAAATAATTTCGTCTTTGCTTGCTGAATCTCCGGTTCACTTTATAATTACTTGAATTTCTTCTCTGCGTTGAAAAAGAGAAGAAAAATATTAATATCAAAACAAAAGTACTCTGATTTCATGATCAAGGATCTACGAATTCCATAATCTAACACTAATAAGGCTAAGATATGCATTCATGTATATCCGGATATATGGATAGACTAGAACAAAATATTCCCTCCTATATTACATCCTGAATAATATGAAACGACAAGAAAGATGAAAGATGGACGTGGTAGTCTATAGGGTGAGGTTGAGGTTTAAGCCACGGAGTAGTTGTTGTCGTTTGCGATCTTCTTTGTCGTTGGTGCATTTAATGGCCGGAAAAGGGAAGATTGTTGGATCGATTCCTCGATACTCCACTTGTGCAGTGAAATCCTCCATCTCGAATGAAGGTACCCAACTTTTATTAACGTCTTCTTCATGACGCTTTCTCTTCGTCGTTTTCTTCTTTTTTTCTTCGGTAATATTTGTAATTGCAGTAGTAGTACTAGTACACACGCTACTTACCATGATCCCCTCTCTCAGACGATTTCGAGCTTCCCGGAAACTTGAGATCAGCTCAAAAAACTTGTCCATCTTTTCTTCTTCGTCTTCTTCTTCCTCGTGATCATGATCATAATCACCATCGTAACTTAAGGCCAAGGGGGCTGAGGCCTCAAGCTTCTTCTCCATTATAACTTTCTCGTTTTCCATTGTTGCCCAGCAAAATCAATAATAATAAGCGCTATAGCTTTATAATTATTACGAAAGAGTAGCAGTAGTCCTAGAGAAAGAGAAACGCATAATTGGATTATATAGTCGTCTATTTAACCAACCACGTACTGCACATGCTGAAGTTTCTTCAAAGGTTTTGAGAATCGAATATTATAAACGAATTGTTAATAAAAAAGCTGGATACCAAAATGACTAAGATGCCCATTGATGACTGGACTTCCAAATACGACGGCTGTGACTCCACTTGGGAGCATAATAGCATCGAACTGAGAACAAGTCAAGTGGGCATAAAAGTAAAATGCTCACAGCTGAGATGAGATGACGAAAGAGTGATGAGGTCATCGCTTTGACGTGGCGCTTTTAAGATTCGTGAGCTTCTGAAAGTGAAGGCAGACGTAAACGTTTTACATTTACTCCATTCACTTTCTACAAAATACAAATTGGCTGAATCGGTCAGTTGGAGGGAGCCGATTGCGTGAGGATAATGACGTATATGGTATGACGTCGTACTCGCAGTGGTGCTGAGCTGATTGGGCCTGATTTTGACTTTCTGGCCCTCGTCGATAGTCAATCCTCTATTTCAGACTTTTAGTTGTGTGGAGTAGCTTTTGAGCTTTTCGAGCCTTTGACTGTTTTTAATGTCTAGCCGACACGTGCCAAATTCTAATTTTACTTTCCAAGTCATACTTTAGTTTCACTTTCACATATTAAAGTAAAATTTAAAGTTTATATTAATTCCCAATCTTTTTCAACAAGCGCGGTGTTTTAGGGAGATTTTGTCGACAATGAATTTAAAGAATTATAAAATGTGATTTGTGTGTTTAAAGGATTGATCAATCAATACATATAAAAGAGACAAAAGTTTTATAGTGGTTCGGTCCCAAAAATGATGAGTTTACCTTCACTGTTATTCACTATTTTCTAGAATATTACAAAAGAATACAGAGTGTGTTCAAAAAGTGAGTCCTTAAGTTTTTTCCCCAAAAAGATCCATCCCTCACGGTAGCATTGATCTTCCCCTTATATAGGTGAAGGTAGTTCATTGTTTCCCGATTATGAAAACGAGTAAGTGTATAATCAGAAAATATAATTTGAGTAACAATATAACTAGGTAATAACTTAAATGAAACGACTGGTCGATCTTGAAAGAGAATCTTTTGTTTCTCTTTCTTTGTAGATTACCCGTTTAACGAAACTTGGTCTAGTTTTCTTTTTGTTCTGATCGCACTTAACTTGTTCATAGAAGGTCGCACTTTATTCGGAAGAAGGTCGCATTCGACTTACTCGGAAGAGGTCGCACTTAACTTATTCGTGCGACCTGTCACGTCCTCGTAGTTGCTAACTTTCCCTTTTTGGCATTGACCATCATCTAGTTTTTAGACCGCACAACAATTGCCCCCTAGCTCCATTAGTTTTTTAGGACAAAATGGAGCTTTCTTCTCTGATAAGTGCGAGCTTTAAAAATGCGACGTCATGACTTAAGCTTGAGATCATCGAAGAGTCACTAGCTCTCAAATCTCACCTTTTCAGGATCACGCGTACTTTTTTCTGACAGACGAAACCACGTGTCACCTTTTTTCAGAAGAATAGCAAACTCGAGGAGATTTTCCCATTTTTGAGCAGTCATGATGACAGTGATGTCACCAATCGTTGTCTTAAATCGAGACGTTTCAAATTTTGAAAAGATACCGATTTAATTTCGGAAAACTTAACGCTCGTATGATCTTCGACCTTTAGATCTGAACATTAAATACCTTGATCTACGGCTGTGATTTAGCGACGCTAGGGACATATATATCGAAAATCACTCCGCCTCTTCTTCATCACTCAAACCCTATCGCCTTCTGCTTCTCTCTCCTAAAACCCGAAGCGTCCACAGAGCAATCTTTTTGGCGTCGTTCTGTTTCTCAGCTCGCACAGCTTTACCATCTTCTCCGACGAAGTTATCATCACAATCCTCCAGACGTCATCTTGGTCCCTCTGTCTTCGAAGAAAGGTTAGTATATATCATCTCTCTTGTTCTTCAATTTTTCCAGAATTCTCATTTACAGATCTTATTTCTAGAAAATAGGAACAAATCATAGAGTCTAAATATTCTGAACATAAACCCATCCTATATTCGGATGGACTGTAAAATGGAAATTTTTCAGAATTCCTCCATTAATTTATAGAATAGACTCTTTAGATGACTGACAGACAAACGAACTTGCAGAAGAATTTTAGGATCTGAAACCTTATTTTTTGAAAATCATAATCAGTCGAGTGACGAATTATCGAAGAACTGCTCGAACAATTTTTATGAATCCGTAGATCGATTCGAAAAAATTCGATGAGCAGCTTGTTGATGCAATCCTAGGATGACCCCAAAACTGCTCACATATAGCTAAGATCCCTGATCCTCGCATAGGACTAAATCCATCCATATTTCTTTTCAAATGTCTAGTAGTGAGGATTTTAGGGAAGGGAATGCATTCTCAGGAGAATCTTCCAATAAAAGCGTTAGCTCTATAAACCTCGAAGACTACCTTGAGCCAGAACCTGAAGTGTAAATAATTGGGGTCAGGCAAAGTAGTCCTCACATAGGCGACCTTCCTCAAGACCAATGGTCTCGGCATATCAGAGATGCCCATGCGTTCGCAACGGGTTATCGGTATGTAGAGGGAAATTAGCCATATACTAATGTAAAGACGAGCTGTTCAACAAACAAGCTCAAAAAAATCGTTTGCAACTATAAAATCGACGTTCCTCTACACCTTCCCACAGAGTTCAATCGACCACATACTCCTCCTCACGGAATTGCCTCATTCTCGGAAGCAGTTCTTAGATACGGTATCCACCTCCTACTTTATCCTAATATAAAATCAATCATCGATTATTATAGAGTCGTCCCTTTTCAACTAACTCCAAACACTTATAGATACATGGTAGATCTGTACATACTATACCATAAACTAGGCTTAGAGAACCTCACTCCTGAAGAGTTCACTTGGTTCTACCAAGTGAAATCAAACCCATCAGACTTCGACTTCTTTTATGCGAGTAAGTGGTCGAACCAAGTAATAAAAACTATCTACGGGGTTCGCAACAACATGGGAAAATGGAAAAATCCATTTTTCCACTTTGACTACACGGATAAGGCTTCTTTCAGAACCCTGGTAGGTAACTTTCAGCTTATCGCCTTTTCTACATAAATAAATTATTCTGATCGCACTCGTATGTCATCGCAGATAACAGGGAATGACTCGGACTCTCCAAAGAACAGCTCACAAGGGTATATAAAATAAATAACCTTCCGATCGAAGAGTTTGATTGGAAGAAGCTTGGGATGACCAAGAACTTAGTTGCTTGCGGACTGCTTCCAAGGGGAGCTGCCTTCCCAGATTCTACTAACCGTCCCACCAAACCTTCGAGCTCGAAGAAGAAACCGAGAAAACAGAAGGAAAAGGGTGCCTCATCTTCAAAACCTAGGAAACGAAAAGCACTTGCCACACCTACAGTCTCGGAAGCATCCTCTTCAGAAGCTGCATCGCCACCAATCTCTCATCAGTAAAAAGGTAGTTATTTTTCTTTTTCTTCTCATCGCATTATGTCACCTCGTATGCTGACTCGCATATTTGTACAGAAATGATTATTAGCAACGGACTGTAGGCACCGCCTTCCACTCGGGGTCAATGGTAAAGTCCAAGACACCAGAGAGCACACCTCTTTCAATAACGAAAGGGAAAGAGAAGGTCGACACTTCAAAGAAATGAAAAGTCCCCTTCAAGGATATCCCGGCAAGCACGCCTCCTCCTTAGTCTCTACTAACTGTGAGCCAACCTGAGCCACCCAAGGAGACGGCCACTTCTGATGAAGGACCGAGCCAGGTCGATAAAGACGAGGAGCATTTTGCACTCCTTCGTCAATTGCCAGAAAAAGCTGGTATGAGAGTGGCCTTTATCGACCGTTTTACCTCTGAAGATGGCTGGGAGAGGATGAAGTGACGACCAGCCAAGGTCGCCTTCAGTTCTGCAATGAGGATGTTGGCGAATGTAAGTATCCTCTATCTTCACTCTTCAATGTACTTTTCTGGTATTGATGTATTATATTTTCAAACTGTCACGGTTGCTATCCTGATGCATGATCTAATCCTCGAATGTTTGAAAAAAGTCGAAAAAGTTGAAGAAATAACCCAAGCATTCGAGGAATTGGAGAAAGCTCGCGAGGAAGAAAGAAAAGCCTTCGAATTAGAGAGGCAGCAGCTACTCGAAAGTCTGAACTAGGAAAAGCTTGAAAAGGAGAAGCTCGAGGAGAAAATTAAAGAATTTGAGAAGACAATCTCCGAGCATCCGGATATTCTAGAGAAGACAACGACAGAAGTGGCTCACAAGGCTATAGAAGAGTTCAAGGCCACCGAAGGCAAGGAGCTCGAAGAAAAAACTAGTGACATCGCCTCGTCGACCATAATATATAATATCTTCTGCGAGCATCCGGATTTCGAATTTTCCATCCTTAGTGAAGATGTGGTCGAGCTTGTCCAGAGTTGGAGGGAAGTGGAGGCTGCCAAAACTGGAGACGGTAAAGCGAGCACATCTGCATAGTTTTTTTTTTCTTTTTTAATTTCAAAACAAAGCGGGCTTCGTCCCTTAATTTTTTGTAATACTTTGCTTGCATACAGGTGCGAGCCTTTATCAATGAATGCTTTCTTTATTAGACGTTTATTCCTGCAAAATAATTAAAACACTATATATTGCAATATAAAGATACATAATTTAACGAAGTAGTCAATCACTAGGTGACTGATCGATACGCTATTGCGATTCGAATCCAACACTTAAAACATGTTTTTAGTGTTAGGATAGGTTAGGTCGCTTAAAAAAATAGTAAGTATGAGTGGTGCGAACTCAATACTGTTTTTCAAAAGTTCCATGGCAAAATGTAATATAGCAATATATCACATCGAACAATGAACGTTTTGCTTAGTTACTTTATTGTTCGAGGAGGGAAATTGTGTAATACAACATGCTATGGCATGAAGCAAGGAGAAAATTCTAAGATTTTAAGAAATTTTAGAAATTTCGGCGATCTAAAATTCTGATCCCTCTAAATGGACGTTTTGCATAGGCCCTTAGGAAGCAAGTAGGAGATAATATTCTGATCCCACTGCCTCCCGAGTTTTATGGTGTTCAAAGACTGCCATAAAACTATAAAAGGTGAACCAAATCGAATGATCGATGAGGAGACATCCTTATTGATAATGATGAATAACAAATAACGAATGACGAATAACGAATAATGATCAACGACTGACGACCAACGAATGATGAATATAAATAGATATCTTTATTGACGAATGACAAATACATGAAGATATACTGATAATAGCGACGAAGTTATTCTGCATTCCAAGCATGCTCAATCTTTTGTCCACCAGTGCGAGCTAACTTATATGTCCCAGGTCGAATAATAGTATCAATAACATATGGTCTTTCCCAAGAGGGTCAAAATACACCAGTACCGTGCTCTTTATTATTAGGTAGAAACTGTCGAAGAACAAGATCACTAACTTCAAATCCTCTGCTTCTAACTTTAGAGTTATAATATCTATCGTGCACTGTTGATATGATGTGATTCGAAACTGAGACTACTCGCGCCTTTCTTCTAAAAGATCGAGCTCAATCCTCATTAACGTGCTATTCTGATCCTGCTCATAGGTAGATTATCGTAGAGAGCTCGAACCAATTTCTACTGGTACCATTGCTTCATATCCATAAGCTAAAAAGAATGGACTCTCTCCAGTAATGGTTCGTTGAGTGGTGAGATAAGCCCATAATACTTCAGGGAGTACTTCTGTCCAAGCTCTTTTGTGTTCTTCCAGCTTTGTCTTTATATTCTGTTTAAGTATCTTGTTTATAGCCTCGACCTGTCCATTGGCTTATGGATGAATAACAGCAGAGAAATTCTTCTTGATGCCTAAGTTGTCGCAGAAGTTACGGAACTCATCGCAATCAAATTATTTACTATTATCAGAAATTATGGTATGCGGTATACTATAATGGCAGATTATAGATTTGTAAACAAAATCTATCATCTTATTTGCGGAAATAGTACTCAAGGCTTCAGCTTCTGTCCACTTGGTGAAATAATCGACTGCGACTACCGCATATTTTAATCCACCTCGCGCCAATGGAAGCATTCCGATAATATCAATTCCCCACACTGCAAATGGCCATGGACTGGTCATTGGAGTTAGAGGAATAGGTGACATTCTAGGAATAGTTGCAAATCGTTGACATTTGTCACACCTCTTAGCAAATTCCATTGTATCCTTCTTCATAATTGGCCAAAAATACCCTTGTTTTAGAACTTTGTTCGCAAGTGCCTGCCCCTCGGAATGGTTTCCACATATTCTTTCGTGAATTTTCCTCATAATGTAATGTGCTTTTTCTTCATCGACATATAATAACAACGACGAACTAAAACTTCTTCAATAAAGCTTCTCGTCATAGATGACATAGCGACTGCCTTCATTCGAAGTCGCTTTGTATCGTCTTTGTTTTCGAGGAGGTCTCCATTTTGTATATACTCTATTAGAGGATCTATCTATGATAGTTTTTTGTCAATTGGCATGGTTATTTGGGGCTCTACTTCGATACTTGGTTTTGCAAGAACTTCGACAGGGACCACCTTTAGTAATTCGGTATCTTTTGTTGAAGTGAGCTTAGCTAGAGCATCTGCCCGAGTATTTTTAATACGAGGAAGAAGTTGAATGTTATAGGCAGTAAATGTCGAGAAGAGTCTTCGTACCTCTTTTAGATAAGCTATAATCGTCGATCATTTGACAAACAACCAGCTGAAAATCACTGTATACCTCAATCATTTCGACCTTCATTTCTCATGCGAGCTTTAACCCAGCTATCAGTGCTTCATATTCTACCTCATTATTTGATGCTGAAAATTTGAAGCGAAGTGCACAATAAATATTATGCCCTTCAGGACTGATTAGTACTAAGCCTGCACCGACTCCATTCTCATTTGACGATCCATCAACGTAAAGTTTCCACAATTTTGATAAATCTGTAGTAGGTTTTTCGATTACTTCTATGGGAACATTGACATCATATGTGAATCCTGCAATGAAATTTGTGAGAGCTTGCCCTTTAATCACAGTGCGGGGTTGAAAATTGATGTCAAACTGACTCAGCTCAATTGCCCACTTAAGTAGGCATCCTGAAGCTTCCGGTTTTTGCAAAACCTGCTTTAACGAAAAATTCGTGAAAACTTTGATGGAGTGTGCATGAAAATAAGGTCGAAGCTTCCTGGATGCGACGATGAATGCTAATGCCAACTTCTCCATCTCTTGATATCTTACTTCGGCATCGAGCAATCTTTTACTTACGTAATATACCGGTCGCTGTATCTTTTCTTCTTTTCGAATTAACGCAGTACTTGTCGCATATTTGGAAACAACGAGGTATAAATACAATTCTTCCCCCAGGTTTGGCTTCGACAAGAGTGGAGGAGAACTAAAGTGTGCTTTCAATTCTCAAAATACCTGCTCAAATTCTTCCGTCTACTCGAACATCTTCGAACCCTTCAGTACTTCGAAGAATGGTTGGCACTTATCTATTGACCTGGATACAAATCGACTTAATACAGCTACTCTTTCTGCTAGGCTTTGAATGTCTTTGGGTTTGCGGGGGGATTGCATATCGATTAGTTCTTGTATCTTCTAGGGATTATCTTCGATTCCTCACTGGTTGACCATGAACCCTAGGAATTTTCCAGATCCTACCCTGAATGCGCACTTCTGGGGGTTTAGCCTCGTCTGTTATTTTCGAAGAATGTTGAACATCTCATCAAGATACTTGATGTAATCTTCAGCTCCCTTTGATTTCACCAGCATGTTATCAACATATACTTCCATTGTCTTGCCAATATGCTTTGCAAACATCATATTGACAAGACGCTGATAAGTCACTCCTGCGTTGATGAATCCAAAATGCATCTTCTTGTAATAGTACAACCTTCAGTCAGTGATGAACGAAGTATGCTCCTCATCAGGCTCGTACATGGGGATTTGATTATATCTAGAATATGTGTCCATAAAGCTTAACAGTTCATGTCCCGACATCACATTTACGAGTTAGTCGATTCTCGGAAAGAGAAAACTATCCTTCGGGCATACCTTCTTGAGGTCAGTGAAATCGATACAAGTTCTCCACTTCCTGTTGGGTTTCTTTACTAAAATTAGGTTTGCAAGCCAGTTTAGATAGAAAGATTCCCTAATAAATCCAATCTCGAGCAGCTTCTCTATCTTTTCTTTCAATGCGACGTAACGTTATGGATTCATGGCTCTTCTTTTTTGCTGCACAGGCTTCCTTGTCGTATCTATATTGAGGCGGTGACACATGATATTCGGATCAATCCCCACCATATCCGAATATTGCCATACAAAGATATCCAAATTTGATTTCAGAAAAGCGATTAATGAAGCTCGCACGGGTTCTTGAAACTTTGCTCCTATTTTAAGAACCTTTGAAGACCTATCGATTGGCAAATCTTCCAAGTCTTCTATAGGTCAAGTTTTGACCTCAACATCAATTTCTCGAGGGTCGAGGTCATTGATTGACATTCCGCTTGACGCTTCACCTGATGCTTCTGATGCTTTCCTTGATGTCTCTCCTTGTAGCTGGACCATCATCGTGCGAGGTGTCATATCTTTTGTTGCGAGCTTTATTGAGTTATTATAACAAGTTCTCGCATCATATTGGTTACCACACACCTCACCTACTCCTTGTTGAGTTGGGAATTTCATAGTGAGATGATAGATCGAAGTTACTGCTCAAAGTTCCCTCAGTGTCGGTCTTCCTAGTACAGTATTAAATGCAGAGGGGCAATTCACAACTAAGAATTGGGTCATTACCGTCGAAATCCTAGGATAAGTTCCAATGTTGACCATTAACTCAATCATGCCCCTAGGATAGGTTCCAATGTTGACCATTAACTCAAGTATGCTGTTACTAGTAAATCCGTAGAGTGGGGTGACACTGGGATTCAGGTCGCTTTCACTCAATCCCATCTTCTTGAAGGCGTCATAGTACAGGATGTCGACAGAGCTTCCATTATCGACTAAGACTCGCCATAGCTGCGTGCTTCCACAGTTGATCTTTATGACCAGCGTATCATTGTGCGGGTAATGGACCTCCCTGGCATCCTGCTCCGTAAAGGTAATATCCATATTCGGTACCCGTTGAAGCTTTCGTGATCACTGCTCAAGATGCATGACATTAGTTAATGGTTACTGTCGCGCTTCTCGTGCGCACCTATCTTGCGCTCTCTTCAAATTTCCACCGATGTGCGGGCCTCCAAAAATAGTTCGCACCTCGCATTGAATTTCTGGAAATCACTGTCGGTCTTCTTCTTACCTTTCATTATTCAGTTTAGTGTACTGCTGTAGCCGCCCTACTTTAATTAATCTTTCGATTTCATCTTTCAAAGCAAAGTAGTTATTGGTATCGTGTCCAATGTCATTGTGATACCGGCAGAACTTGTTGGGGTCGCACCTCGCTCTATCTCTTTTCATCAGTTCCGGTTGACGATACCTCTCCTACTGGTTCGTGACCACATAAATATGATCTATGGGTACGTTCAGTTCAGTATAGTTGTTGAACCTCATGGAAGCTTTTGGAACCTCCTGTTTTTTCTGTTGGTGCTGCTTTTCAGTCGTTTGTTCATTACTCCTTTAATTTGACATTTTATTATTGTTGTTGTTTGTGGTCGCATCTTTAGCAATATCCTTTCTTCCTTCCTTTGTGATCTTATGAAGATTTTCGCGTGAAAATTCTACCCTTAGATGCCGACCAACTGTACGATAGAAGTCTTCAAGGGTTCTGCATTCTCGCTCAAGTAAATCTTCCCAGAGTTTAGTTTCTGGTCACACCCTAGCCATCATTAGAATTAAAACTCCTCCTTCAAGTGGGTTGTTGACCTTTACCAATTCTGAGGTAAAGTGATTTAGGTAAGATCGTAGAGTTTCCTCTGGACCTTGTCGAATAGCAGACAGACTGATCAGTGGAACAGTGAAACTCTTCACAGCCTGGAATTACCTCAAGATTGCAGTCTGGAGTTGTTGCCAGAACGAGATTGAGCCGGACTTGAGTCCTCGGAACCACTTCTTCACTGCTCCCATGAGAGTTACAGCAAAACACTTGCAACGTGCGAGATCATCGACACGATGTAGTTCCATTAGGTCGTTGAAGTGATCCATATGTTCCTGCGGATCAGTTTTCCCATCAAAAGTATTTATGGTGGGAAGTTTGAATCCGGCAGGTAAAGCAGCAGCTCGAACCTCCTCACTGAATGATGATTGACGATACCCATCAGCGAGCTCATCATCCCAGCCAGCGAGTGCATCTAATGCGATCCTCAAATCGTGAACATCGACGTTCGGAGGGAGAAGGAGAATATTATCTTTTGCTGGTGGTAGGGGTGGCCCTTGGTTGTTATCGCGATTTAAGACAGATTGGTCAGGCAGGGTCTGCTGTGACCTTTGTGGGGTTTCCATTGAAATAGTGCAACGAGATTGACTTCGGTCGTTGAGATGCGATGTGGATCGTTCTTGACTTCGTCGCTGTTCTAGATTGTGAGTCCTTAAGTTTTTTCCCCAAAAAGATCCATCCCTCACGGCAGCATTGATCTTCCCCTTATATAGGTGAAGGTAGTTCAATGTTTCTCGATTATGAAAATGGGTAAGTGTATAATCAGAAAATATAATTTGAGTAACAATATAACTGGGTAATAACTTAAATGAAACGATTGGTCAATCTTGAAATAGAATCTTTTGTTTCCCTTTCTTTGTAGATTATTCGTTTGACGAAGCTTGGTCTAGTTTTCTTTTCGTTTTGGTCGCACTTAACTTGTTCGAAGGAGGTCGCTCTTTATTCGGAGGGAGGTCGCATTCGACTTACTCGGAAGAGGTCGCACTTAACTTACTCGTGCGACCTGTCACGTCCTCTTAGTTGTTAACTTTCCCTTTTTGGCATTGACCATCATCTAGTTTTTATACCACACAACACGTGGTAACCCGCGCTTTTGTTGTTGCGGGATATACTCGTAATTATATATAAATTATTTATTATATTATTTATAGTGGGTGATAAATTTTTACAATAATACGATGTCCATCTAAAATATAATAATTTACCGTTTAGAATATTACAAAATATTTTCACATTAGAATAAGTTGATAATTCATTTCTTAATTTTTGCGTCCTTTTCTCTTGTTATTCTTCTTCATTGTAATTGGGGAAAAAAACTGAATTAGTATAAGAAGGAAAATAAAATAAAATTATAAGTTTTTTTAAAAGGAAAAGTAATGATTTTTTTATTGTCAAAATATAATGTATTTATTTTTTAGAATAAATATATTAATTACTTGATTAATTTTTGTTTTCTTGATCCTTCCGTTGATGTTATTTTTTATCTGAAATAGAAAAAGAAAAAACATATATGTATTATTGGTTAAGTAGTAGATAATATGTTTTATATTTTGTTCAATTAAGTATAAATTTATAGTAATTTTTTTACTTTTTTATAATTTTTTTTGAATCAGGTGTTTTTGGATCTAGTGGAATGATTGGTATTGCTTCTGTTTCTGAGATGACTGTTTCTGTTTCATCGTCATCAAATATTTTTGACGCGATTGTGTTAATTAAAGCTCCTTTAGCTCTGAAATAAATTTGAAATATTTTTATTTGTCCGCATAATTGTTCAATTATTGGTAGCAATATTGTTGAAATAGTGTAACCCTCATGTATTGTTAATATTGAGTATGGTTTTTTAATCATGATTTGAACTATTTTTCCAAATATTGTTATGACTTTGAATCATTTTTCATCTACAATCCTAGTATTTAATTTGTACCTATTAAAATAATAATGTTAAGTAAAGATTTTGTATCGGAAAAAGAAAAATAGAGATATTTAAGTGAATTATTAGCAATATAAACTGTAATTTTTTGTCATGAATTAATTAAGAACATACTAATTTAAATTATTAAATTATCTTTAATACTATGGGATTGGGGCTTATGTGAGATGTCCGTTTGTCTCGCACCACTATCCAATTCTTGCTTCACGAACTTGTTTGGAACATTGATAGCAAGAATTGCAATTGCAATACCAACCTTGATGGGTTTTGAACTTAAATATTGTTGCTTTCACTGTAAATTTAATTCCCCAACAGTAAAAAAAAATTGTCAGTATAAACTATAGTGTATAATAATATTATTATTAATATTCTTATATTTTTACTAACTTGTTGTGTGAGTTAATCTATTTCATTTAGTCCTACAATTATTTTTTAGTTCAGTAATTTTTATTGCTCTAGTGGTTGCGTCTCTTTTAGAATAGGAGCTAGGAGAAACTCGATGTACTGCGTTGTGTACTAAAATCTAAATAATAGATTCAAAAAAAGGAGAGAAAATAAATATTTATACGAATTCATAAAGCAAGATTTTTTTTTGTTTTTAAATTTTAGAAAGTACGAAAAGTAATTATTACCTTGTTTTTAAAGTATTAGTTTCTAATACTTCTATATTCATATAGTATGTTGTTACACTTACATTCGCAGCATATATATTTCTTGGTTGATATAAAAATTTATGTTAGTTTGTGTATAATTACTATACATAAGTATTTTGTATATGTAAAGATAAAGTATAATTATTTGTTACCTAGATATTGTTTTATTATCATAGATGTAAAAAAAGTTATAATTAGTTCGTCTATAATTTTTACAATATCTGTGGTAATTTTTTTTTGTCGTTTCTCCTCATAAAGTAATTTGTAATTTTTCGCTTCTATAATTAAAAAAATAATATTTAACTATGATCAAAATAAAGAATAAAGTAATTTTTGAATATGTGAATTCTAATTATAAGTGAGCTAATTGCCTGATGTTTTGTATCGTTAATGTTCGTCACGATGTTATTTTTTCCTTGATGTTTGTTTTTTCTAGGTCTTGTATCTCTATTGGTATTCCTATAATATCTACTATAAAAATAAATAAAGTACTATTAGAAATTTAAATTGTGATCATTAAATATTGATAAGAAATAATATTATAATTAATAGTACCTGATAAAATATCATGAACATTTGTTCTTGATGGTAGTTGATTAAATTCTATGAAAGAAATTTATGCATCGAAATATGTGTTACTGAAATTGTTATTGGTGTAAAGGATATTACTCTGACAAACTACAGCATTGCAATATGTGGAACGATTTTGTATCTTAGTTTGTTTGGAGCTACATTGAAGTTGCTGATTCAGTAAACTTCTCATTCAGTTATTTGTTCAGAAATGTGATCTGTATCTTATACTTTAATCATTCTGTGAATTGCTTCATGATGTATTTTATAAAAGAACATTTAATTATTATATGATATATTATAAAGTTCAATATTGAGATATATATATATATATGGGTGTATTTGTCATATTTAATTATAATGAAGTGTAGTATAAGGTAATTTAATGTTGTTTTCTTACCTTATGATCAACCAGAATATAATCTAGGCTTATTAAACATCCAGTAGTATAGTCATTATTCTGTTAGAGTCTGCTGATACGGGCTTTGATTGCTCCATAAACTTCATTTGGTTTAAGAGTTCGTATAGGTGTAGCCATTTTTTCTTTTCAACTGCAAAATAAAGAATTATCATGAAATGTAAATTATATTAATAGTATTTAAAAACTTTATATGTAAAAATTTATAAATATATGTATATAAATTGATATTAAAATAATATTTTAAAAACTTTTTATTAATAATATAATTTTCATACTAATGTAATATTGTGTAAAATTTCTTTATAAATTATGTTTTTAATATGAGTTGGATATTTATTGATGAATATATTTATTAATATATATAACTAATTAGGACTTATTACTCATAATAAAGCTATATACAATTGTCTATGTATGAAGATTTCATTTTCTAAATAAATACCTACTCTATTTAATGATTATCCTTAATTTTTTTTTATTGTCATTGCGTAACAGATTTTTACAGAAAATTATTATCTTTTTAAGGTGCATGGCCATTTGGATTCATTTACAATTATTTCTATTCTTAAAATGTATGTTTTTTCATTTTCATTATTTGAATTTATGATTTGAACTTCTATACTTCTATTTGTTAATTGTGTTATAATAAATCTTGTTTCATTACATAATCCCATTAAATTATTTAAATTTCATAATAACATTATAAGAGTTCCGATTTTAAGATTTAATTTATATGGCGGTATGCCATTAAAATTTACAATATGCAAAAATTCTTGCGAAAATAAGAGATTAAGTTCATCAACATTTTCGATTGAAGATATTATTGTATAGTAACTATAATAAGTTTTTGATTCGTTAGGTATTAAAGATAATATATCTTTATTTATGTCATCAACTATTTGATTTTTCGAACTTATTATTGCTCTATGTCATATATAGTCAATATTATCAAATTTTTTTTCAAAGTCATCATATATTAATTTTGAAATTTTTTCAATTTGATTGAATTCATATTGTATTATGTATTATTATGGTATTTTAATCAAAGTTATATCTTCGTTTCTAGGATCTTTTCTTTTTTCTGCAGTATTGTTTCCAATATTTAATATCCACTTTGAGAATTCTAAAGTTTCCTTTTTTCTTGTTCTATAGTATTTAGATTTTTTAATCTCATATTTTCTTGTTAGAGTAAATAATTTAAAATATGGCCATAAATAAAAATTATTTATACTTACGTTTATTATATCTTCTTTTGTTCTAGTAGGAATAATTAGTAAAATCTATCGAAAGTCACTGCCCAATATAATTGTAAAGTTGAGTAAAATTATTTTTTAGAACTTGCAATGTTTTGTTTAAAGCTTTGAAATAATGTTTATTATTTATTGGTGCTTCATCTCATAATATTAATAATGTTTTTTCGATTAGTTTTGTTATTTGAGTTCCTTTTTGATATGGCAAGTGGAAAGTTTATCTATTAATAATAGTATTCAAAATCTTGAATGTGTAGTTCTACCTTTAGGTAATAATAATGAGGCTATTCCCCCCAGACGATGTAACAGTTAAAACAATCTCATTATTTGATCTGATTTTTGTAATAATTGTATTCCATAAGTTTTTCTAGTACCTCCATGTTCATAAATAAAGAATAATTTTTTTATTATTATTTAATAATTCTATAATTTGATTATAAATATATTGTTGTCCATTATTCAAATTTTTTTCTAAAATAATGATTTCTTCTTTTAATTTATTAGTGTCTAAGTCTAATTCTTCTCGCAAAAGTTTATTGTTTAGATCATTAATTAATGTTCCTATTTGTAAAGATAGATTGAAATTTGTTAGAGTTGATGAATTTAAGTTTAGCTATTTTTCTAATTCATATAATACATAATTATATAATTCGTATTCTGGAATTTAAAAGTTTAGATTATTAAATATAGTTTTAGGAAACACACTCTTTTTCAATAGTTTATTTTTAGTGAATACTTATTTTTAATTTTATTATAAAGACAAAGGTCTAAATCAGCTAGATAATAGTGTTAAGTTGTCAAACGTCTTATTTAGTGCCGCTTGACACTGTTGTCTAGCGCTTCTAATACTTAATCTAGTAGACACTCAATATTCAATTTTTTCTCCCCGAATTGTCAAATATCTTTTCTAGTGTCGAGTGCTTTTGCTAAACACCATAGGACATATAAGTTCTCTTATACCTCTAAAAAAAAGTAGTATTTACTTAAAATTATTAGGATGGATGTATTTTCAAAAATTGACTATAAATAAAATGAATGAATTTCACCTAATTTTCCTATATCAGTCTCATTCTATGCACAAATAAAAAAATAAAAACAACATTAGTTAGGGGTAGATGTGGCAAAATAGGTGGATTTGGGAGGAAGGATAGGCCGACTCATCTCAAAAAGTTAAAACCATAGCCTAACTCAACTCATAAGCCTGTAGGACCTGGAACGGGACAAAATAGACCAACCCGTTCTTGGCCCGTTTTAAAAAAAGTTTAAAAATTGAAAAATAAATAAAATTATTATATGTATAATCAGTTCAAAATATAATAAATTAAAAAAATATGAAAAAATAAATAATATATTATGCATTTTTTCTTATTGATAAAATTTAAAAATAATTAAATAAGCTATAAGTTATAAGTTGAATAGTTAATATTAAAAACGTTTTTAATAAAAAATTTTAAGAAAATTATTTATAATTAGATTGAAATTTGAAAGTGTAAAAGAGAGAGAGAGAGAGAGAGAGAGAGAGAATGTGTATTTATAAATATTAGAAAAAAATTATTTAAAATTATTTAATTTTTTTAAAAAAAATTATTTTTGACATGTCGGGCCAAGCCGACCATGTAGGCTAGATTGGCGGAACCCGTCCTTATTCTTAGGGTCGGACTGAGCCCACGCCCGTTCTATCGCAGCCCGGGCCTACCAATTTGGCTTGGCCCATTTTGCCACCTTTAATTAGTAATTACTAATTCAATAGGCCTTTAATTCTTAATATTTCACACATTTTAAATCCAAAATCAAAAATTTAATTCCGACTAAACCCGAACAAAAACGAAAATGCGACATATTTCTTGGTTTTCACTTTGCTCCAGTTTTTTTTTTTTTTTTCAGTTGGTGTTTGCTTAAAAGTAGGCCTGATGACTTGCATTTATTGCCATGGTATATTGAATGATGAATCGGAAAATTCACTTTTTTTTTTCTTACTCTCTCATTTTTCTGATTGACACGTGGAATTTACTAAAACATCTCACATATGATTATTAAAATATAATGAAGCCCATATTTTAGATAGAAGAGTAGAAGAGTAGAAAAGAGTGTGGTCTTCAAGCCTTAGCACTCTCTTAGTGAATAGATTCGCTTGTGTTATTATCTAAGAAACGGAACTGAAAATGAAGAAGACGTGCTAAACATACGTGTCTGTAACAGTGATAATGTGAATTGAAAATTAAATGTATACATCCCAACTATATTTTCACGCGGGCTTTTGAGTAACCCATCCAAATGATCCATGATTTGTTTTCATGGAAGGGCCCAATAGGAGTCATGATCCATCGTCTGCCCAAAATTCGCGGAGGAAATCTCGTCGAAGTAACCACACCTCACCATGTCATTTCTTGTCCTCCTTTAATTTCTAACTGCTCCTTTAATTTGTTAGCTTCTGTTACTTTCCTAAATTTAATCTCTGAATTTAAAAGTATCAAAGAGTTATAGCTTTTCTTCAAAAAAGAGAAAAAAAAATGACTATAACAATCTTGATTGATTAATTAAATAGGGTGGTCACATCTTTACCCGGTTAAAATATATGTCATGTTAATACGTATGAATTTTGTGTGTCCTTGACTCCGTAGCATTAATTACTCTTACCCTAAGTAATGATAACTACGTTGACATCTATTACAAAATGGAGAATCTCCAATTCCCCCATCCCTTTATCAAAGAAAAAAAAGTCTTCATTCGCTTATTAGTCAATAAGGGGCTCCAAGTGAATTATAGGGTAAAAGAAAGGAGCGGTACCGGTTGAGCCATTGTTAGGTAGCATGGAATTAAATATTGGCAGAATGACAGTAATTAAAGTGGGTGATACATGAGAGGTCACTATGGGCTTATAATATAATTTGGTATATAGACTCTAGCGCAACTCTCTGTGTAAAGAGTGAATAAAACAGAGCGAAAGTAAGAGTGATTATTAAGTCAAGACTTGTCATCATTGACTAGCTGGGTCTCTTCCCGACCACTCTCCACAGCATGCAGTCTGTTTTAGGTAGAATACTAGAACATATAAATGTATATGTAAATCCACATATAAATGTATATATAAATATAAACGAAAAAAAAGTAGGAAAACAAATTAATTAATATGGCGCGCAGTGGTAAATGTTGATCTGAGCTGTTTAATTATGTGATTTATTAACCTGCTTCTTGTTTTCTTTAAAGTTTCTATCCCAAAAAACCTGCATCATCATGAGATATAATTGATATTAAATCTCATATATTATAAATAAACATTAATCTAAGTTTCCACAACCTTAGTCCTTGTTAGACAAAAGATCAAATAGCCATATGGATACAAACTAATGAACAGAGCAACGTGATAATTAAGCATATAAATAAACATATAAGATAATAATTCTCTCGGGATTAACTTAATAAGCTAGCTAAAGTGAAAGGGTAAGATCTAAGGGCTCTTTGGCACTGATATTCTGAACTTGGTTTTGATCATGATCAGGTACAATAGTAGCGCTGCTAATTATTTTATAAGAGGAAGAAGAAGAAGTCTCAAAGGGGAGGGAATTTGGGACTTTGA
The DNA here is from genome assembly GCA_002914805.1 of Parasponia andersonii. Lineage (NCBI taxonomy): Eukaryota > Viridiplantae > Streptophyta > Magnoliopsida > Rosales > Cannabaceae > Trema > Trema andersonii. The sequence continues at coordinate 947,240 of JXTB01000119.1, forward strand.
ACGTCGGAACCTCTCCAGCATCATCATCAATATGTGCTTCATTATTATTAATGAAGTCTTCACGTTCAAACCTAGGCTTCCAAGCTGCGCATGAAACATTTTTTAATGGACGCTGATTCTCTTCCCGCTGGGCCAGCTTTTTCGTCTGCTTCATCTGCAACGTCTGATCATCTGAGCAGTTCATGATCAAGCGGTCACGAGCCTCTCTCATGGATCTGATGAGTGCATAAAACTTCTCTATCTTCTGGCCCTCGTCATGATCATCATCGTCATCAATACGGTGCAGGTGCTCCTCCACATGGCTGAGCTTTCTCTTCTTGTTTCCTTTATCCATTTTAGGCTATAGCTAGCGTTCATAAGGTGAGTACGTTGCAGGATCAGATTACATAATTAGAGAAAAGGAGCTTTCTTGGTTACTTCGTGGTTGCTTCTGGGAGACTTGACTCCCGTGAAGCGTGAACTTATATAAAATAAGCTCATCGTACTGTCCTCGCTTTAAATCGTTTGTTTCTATATATTCGTTTTTCTCGTGGGACCCAAAATGACCCATTTGCCATACGTCTTCTCCTGTCATCTTAATCTTATGAACATCAGATGCTTTTTTATTCCACTACATATATCCAAAACGCAAAAGGGTATTTCGGGTAACTCTCAGTAGGTGGGGCAAATGAATATCGCTTCTCAACAAAATCTCCAATTGCGTCATTCACTTTTTTTTTTAATTTGCTTGAAATTGCGTCACTCAACTGCTATGCTTTTTTATGCCTATAATTTTTTGACGAGTGCTTTGATCCTTTTTTTTTTTTCCATGCCTACTCAGTAAATTTGATATGATTCATATGATATACAAGCAATATGCTTGGACAAGGTACCGCTGATATCTCTCCTCCTTTTCCTATTCTCCTTCTTCTATGCTCTTGTTCTTTTCCTCCTTCTCTTTCGCCTCTTTTTCTCCTTTTTTTTCTCTTCTCTCTCGTCTCTTCTTAGGAAGGAGAGGTTTTTTTTTTTTTAATTTTCTAATAAATCTAAATTTTATATCTAATTGTATACCATATTTGGGTAAATTTTCAGCCTATTTATTATATTTTAAATCTGAGATTTTTTATCAGATATAATTATGATATAATTAGACGGTTGTATTGATTTTTTTTTATGACGTAGATTTCAGAAAATATAGATATTTTATAAACCTTAGTTTCTCTATGCAATTTAAGCATAGATATAAGTAATTGATGTTAGTAGTCCTTTTTATCGAATTGCATAGATATAAGTAATTGATGTTAGTAGTCCTTTTTATCCTTGATGATAACACACAAATTTTGTTTACAGTGTGTTTATAATTTATTTTTCGTCTCATCTTTTTGAAGAGTTTAAAATTATAAATCTTTTATATTGTAGTGTATACTATTATTGAAGTATTTAGAAATCCGTTTTAATAAAAAAAACACACATATTATTTGCATCTTCACGAGGGGACAATCTTTCCCAAAAAAAAATACAATATTTTTTTTTATCCGAGTGAGGTAAACGCTCATTGATTTTTCGTCGATTGATTTACAATGCATAAAATAATAAAATAAAATAAAAAGGAAAGAAAGAAATACTTGACATTAGTTGGTATTTACAAAAAATAAATCTTACCGAAAAAAAAAAATATGACATGCGGGTAAAGTAAGATTGTTCAAACAATTAGTGAAATCATGCGACAATGTTTAAAAAGCACAATTAATGAAATCATGCGAAAAGGTTTAAAAAGCATCTTACACTTGAAAATCTAATTGGGCTCCAGTGATTGACAAATGACCATATCCCTTCCGTAAATTGGTGCCTCACGTTTTATGTATTGTCCCACTAAAAAAAATAATTTTGCACTATGATTTCGTTCAGTATTATTTTGAAACGCGTTTTCTTAGGAAAAACAGAACTTTGGTTATCTAGCAACATGTATCCTATTACAAGTTGTAACATCTTTTCAAATGGAGGGACGTTGGTATAAGATGAGTGATGTGGACGTACATTTAACTCATTAAATTCAACTACACTTGCTACTTTCTCAAGCAATATCTATTGGCAAAATTAGTGATGATTTTCTCACCATTAATTTTTTTTTTCATTCCGAAATATTGGAAAAATATTATTTATAGCGTAATTAGGCTAAACGCGTTGCGTACTTTGTAATTTAAACGGAATTGATCATACATGTCATGAGTGTCACTTCCCTGCAGTTATTTAGCCACAAAAAGGTCAAGGCTTGTGTAAATGTAATGTAAATATACTTTTTTATTGATACAGTAAACTAATTTTGAAAAGAGTTTTAATTATCGAAAGAAACAAAAACTAAAAAGCCTTACTTTACTAAATATAATATTATAACAAGTTTAAATATTAAATAATATTATACAATTTGTATAATTATAATTATAATTTAAATAAAAATTAATTTGCTAATTAAATCGTTCCTACACATATCCATACCTTATTTCTAAAATATTAGGTTGTCTTAAAAAGAAAAGTCAAAAATATATTATATGATAAACAATGGTTATAAAGGATGATAACCTTGTACTAAATATATGCTAAGCTTGTACTAGTTATATAGAATGATATATATATATATATATATATTTAAATAACTAAAGCAAAGCACAAGGATTAATACATTCGTAAATGATATATATTAAAATAACTAAAGCAAAGCACAGGGATTAATACATTGGTAATTAACGAAAAAAGTATTACATATAAGTAGGTATAGTACTAGAGAGCGAGATTGAGATCTAAACCATTTATATTGTCCAGTTTAGTAGCTTTGTTGTGGTGGTCAGGAGGAGTCTCCCCCAGCTTTTTGATGAACTGATGATCAATCTGAACCTTACCATCATCATGATCTAATTCCTCTTTAGTATTACTACTAAAATCCTGGCATTCAAATGACGGGACCCACACACACCTAGATTGACATTGCTCTGCCACCGGCGTAGAAGTCGTACTACTCCTCATCCTTTTTTTCTTCTTCTTCTTCATCTCTATCTCCATCTCCATCTCCATCTCCTCTAATGTTGACTCATGATCATCGTTAGCATCATTATAACCATGATGATCATGCGATGATATTGGCATTTGGTGCTTTCTGATCATGATCAGACGATTGCGAGCCTCCCTATAGCTCTTAATCAGCGAGAAAAACTTCTCTATCTTCATCTCTTCGTCTTCATCTTCTTCCACTTCTACTTCTACTTCATCACCACGTCCATCTTCTCGCTTATGATCAATTTTTGCAATATTATCCATTATTGGCTCATAACAAACCCACTTCTGCTAATTTCTTTTTCTTTTTTTTTTTTTTAAATAATACGAAGGGGGAAAAAAAAAAACAAAAGACAACAAAGAAAATGAGAGAAGTAGAGATTCTCAAAGGCGTGCGATGTTTTCAGTTTGGCACAAAATAAAGCCGAAGCCACTAGGGCATCCGGAATACAAATCACTTAAACGGGTCATCTAGTTAATCGAAAAGACAAAACTGCCCCGATAAAAAATCTCATTTTCAGTACGTTCCCTGGGTTAAGATGGTAAATGCATAAGAGTTAATCGAAGTTAGGACGAGGGGAGTTTGGTGGCGTCATCATTTTGACAGGGTTGGAATGTCTGAATGCCATGGATAACAGAGAGGCACACGTCAATATGGACCATACAGATGCTTGCTGACGTATGCACGATGACGTCTCATGGGGCTGCCGGATTCCTTTAACTATATTCTTAATTTGATATTTTTTTTTTTTTCAAAAAGTTGATGCCATGCCCCTCACCTTTCCCATATTCTCACGGAATGATATGGGCCCCATGTTAACATATTAAATTGGTTCAGCCGGTTGAATGAGAACTTTTTAAGCGAACACAATGGAATACGTAATTAGTTCCGAAATGGGACATGGAAATTGAGTTATAATTATTTAAATAGGGGTAGTTTAATTGGTCTACGACTTATTCATGAGGTGTGTGATGTGTGAGTACGTGAGAGGGAATGAATCATGTCTTAATAGAGTTTTAAAAATAAAATTACATTAAATAAAATTACGTTCTTACAATCATGGTTATTAAGAAAAGAAAAACAACTTATAATAAAATGAGAGACACTGAAAATTTAGAATATAACATTCAAATATTATAAGGGAGGGGTACATTATCATTTCAAGAATATAACATCTATATATTTGAATGAAGAAACGGAAATGTACCGAAATGGTGAAACGAATGGTCCTAATCTTAAATTATTTTCTATTGAGTAAGTATTACATTTTGAAAAGGTTTTTTTTTTATGACTTTTTCTATGCTTTTTGATCAAATTATTCACCAAGAACAACACACTCTATAGAAACCTGGGTATGATTTCAACTAAGGATGTCCAAAATTCACATAATCTAATCCAATCAATAAAATACGGATATCTATATCTGTGCGAATTGGATTGAATTCAAAAATTAAAATCTATAGATCAAATGTTTTTTTTATTTTGAAAAATAATCGATCTAATATAATCTACGCTTAATGTATGTATTTTTCTTATAATTAATATATATTATTTTTATAATTAATAAATGTTATAAAATATTTTATTAATTATAGTTTACAAATGTAAAATTCTTATTATTTAACCTACAAATACGATTATTACTTTTCAAATCACAAAAAATCTCTGAGGCCTAACATATTTGATTGTTTGTTTTGTGGAAAATGCAAGGTATTTAATATTTTGGGTTTAAATTAAGTTTAATTTTAGATCTTAATAGATTATACTTGGTTTTATGTGTGTATATATGATCAATAATTGGTCAAATTTGAAAAAATGACTCAAATAATTTGAAATAAATAATATATAAATTTCAATGGTAAGAATTTATTTATTAGGCCCAATAATCAATCTAAAGTAACTGATCCAATTCACACATTTGCGAATTAGATTGGATTTGCTTAAGTAAACGTTTTATGCAAATAAAATTGAATGAGAAGTATGAAATCTACAGCTATTGAGAATCGAATATAATATACTAAAAGAGTGCGGACCATACTGGATGAACACCTCTAATTTCAACTTTAGAATATTATTTGACCATTTATTCTCAAAAACTTTATAACTAATGATTCTACGCTTATTTTTCTAATTAAATAACGTGGCGTGATTTAATGATACATTATTTTAAAACTAAACTCATGTATACTATTTAAAGTGTTGTGTTTTAAAATTATGCCAAAATCATTTAGTATAACTTCAAATAATCAGCACCATATTATTACTCAGATTCTATCTACTAATATTATTATATGTTGACGATATTCTCTCCAAGGAAAAAACTAACATCTAATCGCAATTGGCTTGGGGGAGAAGTATTAAATATTACTTCTTGTCATTGATCAGGATCCGAGAGAATGTTTCTGCGGACTGCAATACCAGTTTTTGTCAATATCGAGAAAAAAAAAAAAAGGGGGGAAGACAGGGATGGAGATCAAGTTATAGGACCTACAGTATAGAGAATGGGAAACAAAAAGAAAAAAGAATTAAAATAATAGGGGATCTACCATGGAAGTGAACATCAACATTTGCCATCATAGCATATAATATATATGTCTATGTTTAGTAGAGACAAAGGAAAATAAAATCAAAGGAAAAAATATAAGGGATAAAAAATATTTATAGAATGAAAATAAAAGTGTATTTTTTTTAGATTGAAAAAAATTAATTTATTTTAAAATAACTATAATAGTTTTCTGATTTTAAATTTTATATATTAGGATAATTTAGTAAATTAAAATTTTTTATTAGCTAAAGTTCTTTTTTTTTTTCCATCCTTTTTTACTGTGATTTGGTAACGAATAATTTTGTATGGCCCGTCTCGTTTTTTCTCCTCCCCTTTATCTTTTTTTCCCGTTCTGTTCCAATCCAACAATATTTTTTCTACATTTTTCTTTTCTACTCTTTCTTTTCTCTACCTTTCCCCTAACTTTTCCCTACCTTTCTCCCATTTCCCTTCTACCATTCATCTATTTTTTTTTTTTTTGAAATAACCATTCATCTCATTATAATTATTTGCCCTGGTACCAAGTGTTGCGCAGTATTTATGTACGACTGCTTTTTCATTTAACAATAACCTTTTATTCCTTCTCAATCATTCCACCTGAACTATATATTTTATTCATTTTATTTGGAGGAAAAATTTATCCCCACCTCTCATTCTATTTTCTTTCTTTTCTTCTTTGTTTTCCTACCACTTTGAGCTTTAAGAACTTTTAACCACATTGGTATTACTCAAAGTTGATGTTTCGCTACAAATGAGTTCTTAATCATAAGAATATTTTATCATATATGTTCAGTACTATTAAGATTATGCTGATTGGCAAAAATAGATGTAACTGTACCTCAAATTATTTCTTTATTTGCTTGTGGGCATAGTAAATTCATATATTTTAATATATACATATATATATAGGTGTTTTTGATGGGTCATTAGATTTTTATCCGTTGGTTATAATAATAATAGTAATTCTACTAATAAATTTAATGTAATAAATACCTATATAAATATAAAAAGTTATTTATTATTTAAAAGATGAGTAACATGTTTGTAATCTCACGAGTTTGAGAATCTTATTGTTATTCAATATATTTTTTTATTGTTTTTTGTATTCTCATTCCATACAGTTGATTCTTTCTATTTTTAGCTTTATTCTCTTTCATTCCTTCCATCCTCGTTATAAATCAATTATATACAAATATATTTTTCTTTCTTTTTAAAAATTTTCTCCTATAGCTATTTTTTCCCTAGGTTCACGTCTTTTTTCCATGACATACATATTAATAAACTTTTAATTTTAATGTTACTATTTTCTTTTATTGGGAACCTTAATACGTTTTCTCTCCCTCTCTCTCTTTAATTCACGTATTACCTAAATACTTTTTCTTATTTTACATGTAGACTTTTTTTGATGTAAGATAACACTTCTTTAAAAAAATAAATAAATAAAGTTTGATTAGAAAAATCATATTATACATTTATACTTGTCCTTGCTACTTAATTTGACAGTTCAATTTGATTAGACTCTATTTACAACATGATATCGGATAGAAATAGAAAATCAGTTATTTATTCTAACAAATAATAAGTTAAAAAAATTGACAAAAAATGGCAACAAAAGTGATTCCCTAAATATCCGTGTATCCCACTAACTGATATTTCGTTTGGCTTGGTCTTCATCAAAATAATTAGGTTTCAACATAATTAACAAAACAATCTCTCTGGCTTTTGAATTTTCTTTGGACTTTGCAATATACAGAAATATATATTGCTTTCGAAAAGGGATTTGAATTCAGAACATCTACATTATCAAGAAATGTAGTTGTAATTGTAAAACCCCTATATTTTCCTAAGGGTGTTTTGGTCTTTTGACAATTTAAAAACAAAAATAAATTAAATTAAATTATATCAAAAATTCAAAATTGGGTTAATTTGAAAAAAATTTCAAAAATGTGGACCAAATAGCAATTTTGAGGACTTAAGCGTAGACATTTTGAACTAGGGGCTTAGTTGCAAATTTTGAAGCCAATTTAAAAGCTGCCACATGTCCCCTCACTCATTTTTCCCTCAACTCTCTCTCTCTCTCTCTTACCCGATTCTGTCTCTGTAGAACACAGCCAAAACGCCGACTTTCCGGTGTTTTCTGACAAAGTTGTTCCCACCAATGGTGTGATATAGGAAAAGTATTGTACATACATGATATTTGGTCTACTACGCTATATTGGTGCCTAGCAATAACTGTTTTCATCATAGAAGTCCTATGTTTTTGACTTCTAATCTTGATTAACATTACTTCTTTTACGATTAATTACCAACTTGGAGTCATCTCTTCTAAATTTCGAGTATCGAAGTCCTATACCTATTAATGATTCATCTTGTAATTCCATATCTTTTGTATATATCCTTATCATATATCTTTGTATGGCATTGATATATTGGCAGAATCCAAATACTAAATGAGAAGTATATGTTTTACACTTCTTAATTTAACCAGTATTTGATTGATACTCCTACACTCTATGACCAGTAGTTCATTCTTTTTTGACTATTATCCCTTGTTGTTTTACTCATACTTTTGTCGTTTTTGAATTTTGAGATGAAATTCTTTTTAGAAGGGAAGGATGTAAAACCCTTTTATTTTTCTAAGGGTGTTTTGGCCTTTTGACCATTTAAAAATAAATTAAATTAAATTAAATTCAAAATTTGGTTAATTTGAAAGAATTTTCGAAAATGTGGACCAAACAACAATTTTAAGGACTTAAGTGTAGAAAATTTTGAACTAGGGACTTATTTGCAAATTCTGAAGCTCATTTAAAGGTGTCCCCTCACTCATTTTCCCTTAACTCTCTCACACTCTCTTGCTTGATTCTCACACTGCATAACACGACCAAAATGCCGATTTTTTGGCGTTCTCCGACGAAGCCGTTCCTGCCACCGTTGAGCAACACCACTAACCAGCGTTGACAACCCGTCATAGACAAATCTCCTACCACCAGTTGTAGCATTGTCCGATGTCACTATTGCCGGAAAAAGCTACAAAATGTCACGGTTTCCGAAGCTCGTCGACGCCGATTCCAATGTCTATTCGCCATGAAAATGGTCAAGTTTGATTTGTCTTATCACGATTTTTAACGTGGTATATATATATGTATATATCTTGACTCAATATTACTTGGATTGAATTTTGCTATTTTTGTCAATTTTAGCTATTTTAGTTTTATATTTAGATTTTTCAATCCAATTATTAGATTATAAAATGAACCTCATATTTGTGATGTACTTGTGAAAATAAAACTTTTGATATATATATTAACTATATTTGGTGACGGGCCCAAAAATCTAAATCAAACTGCTTAGATTGTCTTGATTTGCGTGTCGTGGACCTAGGTTCGACCCGAGCCCAAATTAGCCAAATTGTATGTCTAACCTAATATTTTTGGATGCTCTAAATTCAGTTTTAACCTGATTTGAGATATAAACTACTTGGGAGGCACGTTATACTGGTTAGTATGTCATATATACTATTTTGAATTATTTTCTACAAGAAATTGGATTTTTGGGTTTTGATCAAAAGTGGTTGTTATAATGCCAAAATTTTTAGAAAATTACAAACGATTTAAGAACTCAGTTTTAAGGACTAAAAGTGGTTTGATTAAAGAATATTGTGTGATTATTTTATGATTTTTTAGAAATGATGCATATCCTTATTCCGTCATTCATATAGCATATGCATACATTCACATACTTACACAGTCGTCAGACTTACAGTACCCCACTTTGGGTTTTCAGACTCACGATCGCCTTAGTAAGTGACTCGGACTTATGAGTGATCCACTAGGATACTTCGGATATCATAATTGTATACATAGTTATATGTTGGCTTAAATAGATATGTATTAGTTTTGGTGAATAATTTACAATGGTTTGGAATATTTGAATTATTGGACTGTGATTTTCACATGGATTTTATGAACTATTTTGAATGGACTACTAACCATGCATGACTTTCAACGTGAGTATATTTATTATGTATAAAAACTTGTAATCGAATCTCTACTGAGTATTCATGTGCTCACCCCTCTACTTCCCCCCACTTTTACGTATTGATTTATTTTGTAGTAATTGCTCTAATGGCTGGACAAACATATTTGGCATATACTTGCAGTTCCATTATTCTCCAATGGTTGATTCCTATTTTATTTCATTTCTACCTTTCCTTGTCAAATTTTTTTAGCCAATAATAGTACAATTATTAAGTGGATGTATGAGAATGATTTTTACTATCAAATTGAGTATTTAGAAATACAAATGATTTTATGTAAATTATTTGAACATTAAACCTGAAGTTTTAATTTGACACACTTTATTAAAATTTATGAATTTACATATGTTTCTAAACTAATTAATTAGAATTTCCTCTAAACTTTAAATAAAAGATTTCTTTGAAAAATTAAAAGTAACGAAAAGTTGATTGATTATGAAATTTGCTTACTCTTGATAATTAAATTGGAAAATTTTAAATATTTAATTTTCTAAAATTTTGAAAAATTATTATTTACTACTATTTTAATATAAAATTATAAAAAATTACAGTTTTAGATTTCCGACCGTAACAGTAGTTAAGTTTCTTAAGTTAAGTTCTATCTTAACTTGAAGTATCAGTATGCGAAGTACTAAAATTCTTTAAGTATTTATATAGATATATATATATATATATATATATCATCAAAAAGAGAATACAATACATAACAATCATAGTATTTTAACACCGGCAACGACCAAGTTTCACCTTCCGATATGTAATTGCTTCCTTACGTCTTTACACATGCATACATAATTCAAAACCTTTGGTTCGTACGGAGACATATATAAACTTTCCTAGGAAAAGAAAAAAGAATCCTATCGGCTAAAAGATGACTTAGAATCATGCACACATGTAAAATTCGTGATATGCAAGCGAGAATGTTGAATGTATACTCGGACTTACTAAATAATGAAGCACAGTGCATTCCACTTATACTATCATGTGAAACATAGACAGATGATAGCAGATTCGCAATCGAACACTATCTTTATCGAATAGATCAAACGTACGGAATAATATTCTTCCATTTAAAGGAAAATTTCGGTTTAAAAGAAGAAACTTATGCAACTAGAAAATGAAGAAGAAAAAATGTAATGAATAAACATGGGGATTTTAAATTAATTATCAAACCGTAATTATTTAGTTAACTTCACCAATTCATGACCATGATTATATATAGGCCTTTTCTTTTCTATTTTTTTCGAGGAGTGATTATTTATAGGCTTGAAAGCATTTAAGCTGTTGTCTTCCAAGTTTTCTATTTTCAGAATTTACAATTCTTAGAAATAGATTAACCAAAAAAAACTGATCTCTCCGCAGCTTGTTTTGATCAAAGTCTACTTTCAGGGCACCAATAATATTATACACATTAAATAACAATACAGATTATAGGAGAACAAATCTAATAATCCTAATTAAGGGGAAAAAAAAAAGAAAAGAAAAAGAAAAAGAAAAGATCCAGCATACTAATAATAATTAAACTCTCACTCTTGGTACCCATATAGACGAACCATAATTTGGAGTTTGGATCCACACATGCACATATAATACATATATATATAAAATCTTAATCCTTGTGTAATTGCAGCGAATACCGGTTGGTCTAGAGTGAAAGCGTTAGGTCTAAGCTTATCCCTTCTCTAGTCTCTTCCTTTTGTTGAGCTGCTTCTAAAGTTGGAGCAGAAGGAGGAGGAGGAGGAGGAGGAGGCATCATGACCGTCAAAAGAGGGGTTTTGACGATGAGCTGATCATCGGCATGAGTATCTTCCGTGAAATCTTCACGTTCGAAAGAGGGCTCCCACACTTGAACTGCTGGCTTATGCAACTCATTGGGATGAGTAGTTATTAGTTCCTTACTGAACACATGATGGTGATCTGATGAGCCTTTCATATTGATCAAACGGTTACGAGCCTCCCGAATACTTTTGATGAGCACATAAAACTTGCCTATCTTTTCTTCTTCGTCTTCCTCATCGTCGTAAACTTGGCAAGATCTCTTCCTTTTCTTGCTTACGCTCTCCATGATCTATTGATCTCAACTCATCAGTGCGATATTTTAATTAATTCTAATTTTATTTTCTTACTAATTTGTAGATATACTTGAGAATGGTCCTATATTAGCTATGAGTTTACCTTCTTGGTCACTTCTTTCAGACACCATAAACTGTGGCAGGTCACGGTCATGGTGTTTAATCATTATTTTGTACTGTTTTTTTGGTTGTTTCCTTATTTTCTTTCGAGGACTTGGATAATTGGATTACAAAAATCTCCCTTTCGTGTTAGAATGACTGAACTGCCATCTTATTTAGACCAAAATTGCCACTTCTTACAAAAAAATAAAAATACAAATCAATGTTATCTTAGTCTTTATAAGTTCAAACGCTACACGTCAAAATCTATTATTCGAAATAAGGTGAAAATTAAATAATAATAAATATTTTTTAAAATTTATAATAAATAAAAATTATTAATTAAGTATCATTTAAAAAAACATTATCCTTAGTCTATTAAGGAAATTAAGCAGATTTTTCATTAAAAAAAATATATTTTAGAAGAAAACTTTTGGAAAAGTGTTTAATTTTTTTATAATGGGAGAAAGTCTTTAATTATTTAAAAACCCCTCCAAAATAACTTTTCTTAAGTTATAATTCTAGAAGATTAAATTTTAACTTAAATTAAAGTATGTTATCAATTTCTTTAAAAAAAATTTAAAAGTCTAATTTTCCCCAATTCTTCTAATAAAAAGTGGCTAGTAGTTATTACTTAATAAGTGCGAATAAAGACATATTATACATAATTAATAATTATATGGTACATCAACATCAATGAAATTAGTTCCTTTTCTAAGTAAATAATTTGTCACTTCAACAGAAATATAAATTAGTGAAAACTTTATTTAATGACGTTAGCCTTAAAA
>JXTB01000120.1:0-11042 GCA_002914805.1 Parasponia andersonii
CTGTAGCGATGCTGTAGCAGACTTCTCTTTTTCAATATTTTGCTTTGTTATATTTTCCACTCTATCTTCCTTATCCTTTTCTCCTTGGATTGATGAGGGCTCTCCTGATTGTTTAAACCTTAGCTCAGGCCCTTTCAACTCTTTCCCACTCCTTAATGAGATCACTTTGCAATGCTCTTTACTCTCACATCTTGGATTTTCTTTATCACTTGGCAAAGAACCTTGGGGCCTGCTATTCAATGCATTAGCTAACTGCCCCATTTGATTCTCCAAGTTTCTGAGTAAGGCTACTTGGCTTTGAATCATTGCAGACTGATTCTGAATTATACTGTCATTTTTCGTCATATACTCCTTCAATAAAGCTTCCATAGAGTTGGATCGCTCTGGATATTGTTGTTTCTGATACTATTGTTGCTGTGATAAATGATGTTGGAAACCAGGTAGATAGGCTGGTCTATTTATAGTTGAATCTGAAGTAGCTCCTTGGTTGCTCCATGAAAAATTAGGATGCTGCCTCTATCCTTGGTTGTACGTGTTTAAAAACGGATTGTTGTTCTTGTTATAGTTCCCCACATAACATACTGAAGCAGGGTTAGATGGGCAGCTATCAAATGAATGCCCCTTACCACAATAAACACAAGAAACTGTAGCAGATTGATCTGCAGTTACTCCAGCAGCCATATTCATAGATTTCAGGATAATGAACAACGATGAAACTTGAGCTGTCAAGGCTATAACTATATCAACATCATGAATTCCAGCAACACGCCTTCCTGCAGCAACTCTTTCAGTCGGCCATTGGTAGTTATTGTTGGCCATTCGCTCCAAAATCTCATAAGCATCATTATAGGACTTTGCAAGAAGAGCACCATTAGCTGAAGCATCCACCATTGACCGAGTATGAGCATTGAGGCCATTATAAAATATCTCCATTTAGATCTAATGAGGGATTCCATGGTGTGGGCATTTTCTTAGCAATTCCTTAAAGCGCTCCCATGATTCATATAAAGATTCCCCATCCAACTGCTGAAAAGAAGTAATATCATTACGGAGCTTAGCATTTTTAGTTGGTGGGAAATATTTCATCAAAAATTTCTCCGCCAAGTTATTCCATGTGGCCACCGAATCTGGGGGTATTAAGTTCAAGCTCTCGCTCTATCTCGTAAAGAGTATGGGAATAGTTTCAACCTTAAAGCTTCATCTGTGACTCCTTGCAGTTTGAATGAATCACACACTTCTATGAACAACCGGAGGTGAAGATGTGGATCCTCTGTGGGTACCCCACTGAATTGCCCTATAGTTTGGAGCATTTGAAACATCACCAGTTTGAATTTCAAGCCTAACAATACCAGGATTAAGCCCATTGAGAATAGGAATAACATACTCTCTGATTGCTCTGTCCCTGTCATCTGCCATTGCTGCAGCATTATTAGCATCAGCAACTTCAGTCATTCCTCTTAAACCAGCTAAACCTTGTTGTTGTTCCCTTCTCCTTGCTCGAAATGTTCTTTCAATCTCAGGATCTAAGGGTACTAACTCTTGTTCTTGCTGATTATTCATATAAAGAGTATAAGTTCCTGCAAGTACAACCGTAGGCAAGAAAAACAAATTAGTTTCTACAAATAATTTTAGTTCTCTCAATCCCCGGCAGTGGCGCCAAGAACTTGTTGGCATTATTTTATAATTGATACGCAAGTACACGTACCGAACAAGTAATATAGTAATGAGTTGAGTATCGTCTCCACAGGGATTGATTAATAAAATTAGTTGGATAAAATTAATGTTAAATAAGCTGAATTAAGAAATTATAAGAATTGACAGATGCAAAATAAAAAAAAAAATGTAAATTCCAAACATATAACAATATGACCTAAACAAGAGATTGTAAATGAATAGATATATTAAGCTGAGATGATTGAATCCTCTTCGGTTGCAAATATGGGTACAATTGCTGCATCAATGCTTATGGCAAAATTCACTCCAATAACAGAAAATTCCATCAATACATAATAATCTTCCGAATTTATTATGTTTTAAGTTCTTTAAACCAGATTTAACATATTCCTATGCTGATCCAGTTCTCAATACTTCCTTTATAGCATCGATTTTCAATGAGTTATATATGGTAATGATATATTCCTATATCATTACTAATTCAGAAATCCACTAAGAAGACACTTGAAACATGTATCAGTTAAGTTAGATCCAACTAAAATTAACCTTTCCAAAATTAATCCTAGTTTATTTATCCTAAATATTGGTGGCCAAACAATAATAGAAATTAATGATAAAGCTTACTTGAGTGAACAAGAGGAAATTATCATAAACACTTAAAACAACATTTAATCCTTTATTACAACCTTAGATTCATCAATATCCCAGCTAAGAAAAACTTAGCTCATGTTTTGGGACTTAAAAATCAGTAACTCAAAGTAATTTATAGATTACAGAAAGTTCAAGACAAGAAAAAGAAATTAAATACAAAGAAAATTTAAGAAGGTAAGGAAAATCTAGCTGGATAATGGTAGATCGAGCTCCCTGCTGCTAGTACTCCTTCTCCTTCGTTCTCTCTTCTCTGTACTGTTTTCCTCTCTTTCTTTTCTTTTCTGTCTTTTTTTTTCTCTGGTCAGCCATCCTCTCCTTTCTTCCTACAGTACATTTTCCTTTTATATCAGAGTAGGTAAGGTACTATAACACATGTGTTAGCCAAATATGAAGTAAGGACCACTTTTGCTTCATTTTCCCTTAGCTAGTATTTAATATTAGCTGTCAGCACCAGCTGTGCATAAAAGATGCCAGCTAGAAAAAGAATTCTGCTGTTCAGTATTGCTCCGGTGCGTTGCTGCAGTAAAATTACTTCCAGATTTTACTTAAGTTCAGCATTCCTTCAAAGATGTGGCCATTTAAATTCATCAGAATTCAAGTCCTAATTTCAGCATTGCTACTAGAAATTAACAAAACAAAAAAATAAAATAGATATTGACTATATTAAATTGTAATTATTGGAAACACCACAGACAAAAATAAAATAAAGAAAAATACTTAAACTAAACAATTTGATCCTTTAAAACAGCTATCCCAAGACTAAAAAACATACCAAATAACTCTATTTTTATAGATTTATCAATAACGGTAAAGTATCATCATCTTATCCCTCGCTTAGATGATATGTTGAATGAATTGCATGGTCCTTGTGTCTTTTCTAAAATTGATTTGAAAAATAGATATCATCAAATCTGAATGAAAGAGGGTGATGAATGGAAAACTGCGTTTAAAATAAAATATGGTTTATATGAATGGTTAGTTATACCTTTTGGATTAACTAATGCTCCTAGCACTTTCATGAGATTAATGAACCATATTTTGCGTGCTTTTATTAGAAAGTTCATAGTCATTTATTTTGATGATATTCTGATTTATAGCAAAAACTTAGATGAACATGTGGTATATTTGAAATCTGTTTTAGATGTACTTAGAAAAGAAAGGTTGTTTGCTAATTTGAATAAGTGTACCTTTTGCACCGATAAACTTGTGTTTCTAGGATTCGTTGTGAGTGCACAGTGTATACAGGTTGATGAGGAGAAGGTATGTGCAATCTAAGAGTAGCCAAGTCCCACGACCGTAGGAAATGTAAGAAGTTTTCATGGACTTACTAGTTTCTACCAGCGGTTTATGAAAGACTTTAGTACATTGGCCGCACCACTTACCGAAGTAATCAAAAAGAATATTGGTTTCAAGTGGGGAGAAGAACAAGAAAAGGTGTTTCACCTAATCAAGCAAAAATTGACCAACGCCCCTTTATTGTCTTTTCTAATTTTAGTAAAATGTTTGAAATTGAATGTGATGCTTCAAATATTGGTATAGGTGCAGTTTTAATGTAGGAGGGATGACCAATTGCTTACTTCAGTGAGAAGTTATGTGGGGCAGTCTTAAACTACTCGACTTATGACAAGGAGTTGTATGTATTAGTTAGGGCTTTAGAGACATGGCAACACTACCTATGGCCTAAAGAGTTCGTGATTCATACCGATCATGAGTCCTTGAAACACCTGAGAGGCCAATATAAGCTGAGCTAGAGACATGTCCAATAGGTTGAATTCATTGAGACGTTTCCATATGCCATCTGATATAAACAAGGCGAAGATTTGAGGATAAATCCTTTTCAAGAGGAGGGAAATGATACAAATCCGGGCATAGTTACAAAGGAGCCAATTCAAGTTCCAATTGGGCCGGTTAGAAGAGTTCGAGCTAAAAGATTCAATGAGTCTCTCAATGGTATGATTCAAAGTATTTGGACTGAGATAAATTCTTAGAGGCCCAAGAATGATATTCTACATGGTCCACAAGGTCAGATTTCTATTATTCAAGCTTTGGAAAAATCTACAAAAGACTCTCACAAAAGGATTGCTCAAGGGTGCATGAATTAAAGCTTAGTTCCTTGATTTTGGTAACTTACCCATTTTTGACTCATCAAGGAGAATAGTTGGCTGCAATTAGTTAAATTATCTTTTTTTTTTGTTTATTATAAATTTTATTGCTGAGTTGTAAGGCTTGCATGTCATTCTAGATACTTTCCTTTTTTTATTGTGCAATAGGTGTGTTTTTTTAAGGTAATTATAGGAAATCAATTCTCTGAATTGAATTAAGTTATTTTAGTTTCCTTTTCTTGTTTCAGGCAGCTTCTTAGATATTTTTAGCAGCAAATTTTTGTGATCCTTATATATATATATATATATATATATATATATATATATATAAATAGCAATTAGCTAAATGAAAAGATCATATTACAATTTATTAAAATTAAAAGCAATTTCTCTTTGATTCTTTGAGAACTTATTCAAACTTATCAGATTTCTCTGTGGCATTCATTCCTTGACTTATCAATCGAGTTTTTCATCCTTGATTGTAGCGTCTTCCTTTATACCAAGGTTCACATCTCTTTATAGGTGTTGGGTCGAGATTTTCCATCCGAATCTGATTGTAGAACGGTCCTAGACATAACCCTTATTTTGGATTTCGTCACAAGTTGATGGGGTTCGTATCATACGAGATATTGCAAGAATTCAACTTGAAAGGGAGCCACTAGAATGATCATATTCACTCCATTCTAAATTTGAAACTAATTTAAATGTCCGTTCAAAAAAGTACTCATTAAAAAAGATTTTTTTAAGGATTTAAAAAAAAAAGTGTTTTATCCTAATTAATTTTTTAATATATATGTACACATACAATTTGAGTGATATATAATTATTTCAAAACTTACATTTACCTTACCAGAAGAAAAAAAACAAGCAAACAAATACACACACTTTTGCCGGAAAGTCTTGTACCATCATATGTGATATTTTATATAAATTCCTTTAAAAATTTTTAGATCTTCTATAATACTATTTTATCTTTATCTATCAACTTATAATTGCTTTTGCTCATAGCAATACATTTAACATTTCCTATAAGTATATGGGATAACTGCCAAAAAAAAAAAAAAAAATTGTATGACTCTTTTGCAATTTTGTCTATTTTTTTGCTTGCGTAAAATTATATTTTCATATTTTAAATATCTACAAATTTGTATTTTTTGTGTACAAATTGGGTGATTTGGACTAATTATTTTAAGTTATTTTCAATATATTTTTTAATTTGTCTTAGTCAGCAGAAATAAAATATCATCAATTCAAGTTCTATGTTTAGTAGAAATTTATTAGTTAATTTATACGTAGAAAGTACAAATTTACATAAATTTGAAATATGAAAATATAATTTTGTACAAACCAAAAAATATGCTTAAATTTACAAAAAAAAAAAAAAAAAAAACTATACTTTAGGATTTTTGTTTTTTGCAATTAGTCCTAAGATATATACAGTAAAGATTATGGTTTAGGGTATCATTTTCAAACTTAGTTATTATCATATTCCATCACTATTATTAAATATGACAATCCGCAGTCACATTAATTTCAACCTTCAAACAAGTGTTGGATATAAATTTAATTATTCATTCCATGCATATTGTAATTCAATTGTATTCATTTTCTCTCGTTCAACAAAATATCGAAATTTGATTTAATGAGTTATTCCGTTTGTATTTTTAATTTTATTGTATTCCGTTTCTTATGATTGATTTCCATTCTTTTAACTAGATGTCACTAATTGTATAATACAATTATAGACGACGCCATATTTGGCCCTAATTTTCAAATTTTTAATTTTTACCCTAATTTTTGTTTCAAGATATTCCATTATATCCCTAATTGCCCCCTTTGAATCTTGATAATTTTAAATTTTACCCTCATATCTTATGAAATTTATCTATTTTTGGCTCCGTCATTGTTAGTTTTCGTAGCAACAACCAATTGGGCTTAATGATCTCTAAGACCACAGGTGGACCAACATGGGTACTTACTTACAAAGTCCTCTTAATCCCAATCTCATATGTTTTCGTGAAGATTCGAACTTATGACCTAATAGAAGCAAAAGCTCCAACTAAGTGTCTCCGACATGGGTGCTTACTTACAAAGTCCTCTTAATCCCAATCTCATATGTCTTCGTGAAGATTCGAACTCATGACCTAATAAAAGTAAAAACTCCAACTAAGCGTCTTTGCTGCTATGTCACCAATATATTTATATCATATTTACTAATACGTAAAAAGATTAAGTAGAAAAAAAATAGAGATGAATAAGAAACAAAGTAAGGAATTATGATTTATTTTCATGTGTTTACACATTAATTAATTATACAAAAAATAGAATATCTTTCCCTTTCCCTTTGTCTTTTCTTTTTATCTCTATTATGAATTAGTAAATATGCAACATATTCTTATAAGATAAATAGTAAAGATTATTGTTTAGAGTATTAGTTATTATATCATATTCCATCATTATTATCAAATATGACAATCCACAGTCAAACATTAATTTCAATGGTATTCATATCTTTCCCTTTTTTCTTTTCTTTTTATCTCTATTATGAATTAGTAAATATGCCCTTAACATATTCTTATAAGATAAATAGTAAAGATTATTGTTTAGAGTATTAATTATTATATCATATTCCATCATTATTATCAAATATGACAATCCACAGTCAAACATTAATTTCAATGGTATCAAATATTCTAATTCAATGGTATTCATTTTCTCTCGTTCAACAAAATATCGAAATTAGATTCAATGACTTATTCCGTTTGTATTTTTAATTTTATTGTATTCCCTTTCCTATGATCGATTTCCATTCTTTCAACTAGATGTCGCTAAGAAGTTCGAGAAACTCGTTTGTTTATTTTATTTGACTTTTTTCATTAGATGTAGGCCATAATATGAAGCAGCAAAGGTCTGAATTACATAATTAAAAATCTAAGGTTTATAAAAAATGTGCTGTGATCACTTGCAAATAGAACCGTGCCTGATGTCTAATGGGCATGGCTAATTAAATTAGATTACATAATATAAAAGGTGCTGAATTATAGTATTTGAATAGGCTGCCAAAGAGGAATAGGCATCTCTGTAGCAGCTTCTCAGTTAGTGTGGATTATCATTTGTGGTACTAAGAATTAGAAGAAGGGTTTTATTATAGGCGGCTGTGAATCAAGGAGGAAAGACTTCAAGTGCTTGTAGAACTCGTTAGGCTTCTCTACATTAAAGGCATGCCCTGTATTCTTGATAATTACTAGCTGAACATTCTCCCCCAAATGCCTATAATTAAATTGATTAATTTTGGATTCAAAAGTTCAGATTTTGGGGTCACCGAAAAATGAATTTATAATATGTTTGAGCTATCAGATACTGACCTTTTTAATCTGTGAGCCAGCTCTAATGGGAATACTTGGTCATGTTCTCCCCAAATTATCAGAGTTGGCTGCAACATAAGTTATGTCCATAATTGGCAAGTAAGACTTTGAATCAAGATGAGTTAAAGATCCCTTACGAGTTCACCAAAAAAACACAAGAACAAAACCTGAGGAATCTTGGGAAGGTCTGAAAGTTTTCTGTTTTTGGGAATGGACCGAATCAAATCTCTCTTCTCTTCTACGTATTCTGTGCACATTGCCTGCTCATCTCACAAAATTTGATTCAATTGACGTACTTTTTTTTTTTTTTGGAATAAGGATTCAATTGACATACTAACATAGTCTAAGACACTCATTCTTAAAAGTTTTTTTTTTAAATAATTTTTTCATCTCAATAAAATACTTCTAAGAAAGACATACACTCATCACAATTATGGAATAAAAATGATTTGGTTGGAAAATGCTTTAGTGTCAGTGGTGTATGATATCAGTATATCACACACTAAAAGGTGGACTCTAGTCTTCTACTAATTAAATACTAATACCACTAATGTTCTCATTATCATTATTATTTTGGTTATTACCATAGAGTTCCTCATCATAAAAAACTTACTAAAGTCCTAATAGAATTAAAATAGTATAATACAATTAAATAGAATTTCCAGACTTTGATCCCAAAAAATACTAATAAATGAAAGAACAAATAGCATTTTGAGACCATTTTATGCTTGAAATTTTAACGATATAACTTACTAAATAAAGAAAGTAGAAAGTCCCCTTACATCAATAAAATCAGTGCAACTCCCTAAGCCTCTCGGGCGTTTGGGGCACCAAGATCCGAGCGGCCTCCTCCAAATCCGACACCTTAAACAAGTTCCCCTCACTCAAGTCCTTCTCCTACATACTCACCCCAGCTCCACACATCACCACTTTCTCCACCAACTCCCCATACTGGGCCGCCAGCCGGTACCCCACAAACCCGCCGTAGCTCAGCCCCACCAAGCTCAGCCTCCGCGCCGAGTGGGCCTCCATGACCCGGCCCACGCACTCCGCCTGGAATGCCTCGGTTCTCTCGGGTCGGGTCGTGTGAGATTCCCTGAAGAAGACGAGGTCCGGGACGTAGACATTGAAATAAGGGACCAAGTGGCGGACGAGGTCCCCCCACTGCCACAATGCGTTGGCGCCGAGGCCGTGGATGAGGAGGAGGTTGGGCTTGGAGTGGTTGATCGGGTCCTTGGGGACCCAGCAGTGCATGCGGGTCGACCCGTCATGGAGGTTTGTTATGGTGGATCGGAGCCCCGATTTGGCGAAGGCGGATCGGTAACGCCAGTTCTTTGAGTCGGTGAAGCTGAAACACCTGGACATAGTGTTAGGGAATAACCTCCCAATAAACATACAATAGTGGAAGTAATAAAATAAATGTGAAAAATAATGTCCAAATAAATAAATAGGACACAAAAATTAGCGTGGTTCACCAAATTGGCTACGTCTACGGAGCTGCTGCAGATCTTCACTATAGGGAGAAAAGAAATTTTACAAGTGTTTACACTCAATACTCACAACTCATACCCCAGACCCCGAAATACACCCAAGAGAAAAACTGTATTTTTTTTATCTTAACTCTCAAGAATAAAAACTCTCAATTTTTACTCTCACTTTATACTTGGTGTATTTCACTCTTTTCTGGGATGAAAAATAATGAGAGATGAAGACCCTATTTATAGTGTTAGGTTTCACCAACCTTTACAAATTTTTCTCTCAAAATTTCCTAATATACCACACAGTTTGTACACGTTTTATTATCATATATTAGTTGGCCTTTTGCTTTTCTTTTTCACCGTGTATTAAACACGGTTATCACACAGTTTTGCTTGACAATCTCCCACTTGAAGACTAATTTCAATTATGTCTTCACACTCGATCAGTGCAGCAGCTCGTCTTTTCTTCTTTACGCTTGCAAGCCAATTGAAGCTGAACACAGCTTCAGTTTGTCAATGGTCACTGTCTTTGTTAACATATCCGCTGGGTTTTTGCTTCCTGGAATCTTCTCTAGCACCAAGACTCCATCTTCTAAAGCTGAGCGTATGAAGTGATACCGAACCTGTATATGCTTTGTCCGAGCATGATAAACAGGATTCTTTGCCAGATGAATAACACTTTGACTGTCACAATGCAAAGTGCTCTTCCCATAATTCTGACTCAGTTCCTCCAAGAAACTCTGCAACCATATCAACTCCTTGCTTGCATCTGTCACAGCAACGTACTCTGCTTCAGTAGTGGATAGAGCGACAATCTTTTGTAGCTTTGAGACCCAGCTAATTGCTGTACTACCAAATGTGAATACATATCTAGTAGTACTCTTTCTACCGTCTATATCACCAGCCATATCAGCATCTACATAGCCTTGTAAACCCATATCTGACTTTTTGAAGCACAGTGATATTTTACTAGTACCACTCAAGTATCTGATAATCTACTTTACTGCTTCCCAGTGCTGTTTTCCTGGATTACTCATGTATCGGCTCACAACTCCCACTGCATGTGCTACATCCGGTCTGGTGCACACCATGGCATACATAAGACTGCCAATAGCAGAAGAATAAGGTACCTTGGCCATGTGAGCTCGCTCTTGTTCTGTTGAGGGTGACTGCTCCTTGGATAGTTTGAAGTGACTAGCCAAAGGAGTAGTTACAGGCTTTGCACCATCCATGTTGAATCTGCTAAGCACCTTCTTCACATACTTCTCCTGAGATAGCTTCAAACTCCCATTCACCCTGTCTCTAGAAATTCGCATCCCAAGGATTTGCTTTGCAGCTCCCAAATCCTTCATAGAAAACTCCATTGACAATTATTTCTTGAGCTTATTAATTTCCTCTATATTAGCTCCAGCAATCAACATATCATCTACATACAGAAGTAGAATAATATAAGAATTGTCAAACCTCTTCACATAGCAGCAGTGATCCGCCTGGCACCGCAAGTAACCATTGTTACTCATAAACGCATCAAATTTCTTGTACCACTGTCTTGGACCCTGTTTCAGGCCATACAGGCTTTTCTGAAGTTTGCACACTATTCTCTCCTTCCCTTGTACTTCAAAACCTTGTGGCTGTTTCATGTAAATTTCTTCCTCCAGGTCACCATGAAGAAATGTCGTCTTGACATCTAATTGCTCTAGATGCAAGTCTTCTTTAGCCACCAACCCAAGTACTGTTCTGATAGTGGTCAATTTGACCACTGGAGAGAAAAT
>JXTB01000120.1:38369-50783 GCA_002914805.1 Parasponia andersonii
AATGTATGTACAAAAGAAATTGGGGACCAGAAAAAGCATCTAAAAAAATAGCTAATCTGGACACTCGAAAGAGAACCCCAAATCCTTTGGAATCGTTATATGCCTCCAGAACAAAGCCAGCAAGAAATCGATTCATAGATCTCAAACCCTTGCAGCCGAAAGGAGAGGCATTTCTTTTTCTTTATTGCTTCTTTCTACACTAGCAGACTATCGTATACTTAAAATAATTGGACCTAAACACAAAAACACACACAGAATAGAGAGCGAAAGAAAAGTGAGAGAGGCGGCTTCCAGCTAGGGAAACTTGAGCTATATATAATAAGCTGCCTTAAATGGTTAAACCCTAGATTGTTTCTTTCTTTCGGCCCAAAACGAAACAGTAGCCATCACACACGCACCTTTTTAATCATTAATGATCTGAAAATTTTATATTTTGTTGCTGAATTATTTTTCTTAATTTTCATAAAATGACTATATATTTCAAATTTATTCATTTTTAGTGATATCCCCGTATTTTAAGAAATATGGGAAGTTTCCGTTGAATTTGATTTTTTTATTATAAAAGTCTTGTAATTTAACTATTTTTGATTTTTCACCTTTCCATTTAAACTAATTTGAGAAGATTAATAATAATAAATTTATCCTGATAAATTTAGGTCTATATTATATTTATACTTTGCGTTTAAAAACACATATAATTGTTTAGAAACTATTTTATCAAGTCATTTGAAAAGTCAAAGTATTGTCTAGAAACTAGTATTGATGATTCTAAATTTATTTCTAATATGTCATTTATTAAGGATATCTTTATCAATTTATATTAATTTTTCTAATTTTGATGATATTAATTTTTCTAATTTTGATGATGTGAGAAGGTCCAATTTAATAAACTTTTTGTAATAAGATATCAAATAGCCCATTCCATATTTTTTAAAAAGATTTGGGCTAGGTGTATAATTCCAATATTTTGCACCTGTACACAATATTGAAAGTTTTCCTACTGTTATGTCCTGCTCATTTGGCTCCCAAAAATCTAAATGTTGTTGTTCATGATTCTAAGGTCCTCTATATATACTGCTCAATCAAAAAGATTGAGGAAGACCCTAAAACGTAGTGGACACTTCTAGAGTGATTAAGAGAGATTTTGGTCATGCTAGAAGACTCTAGTTGGTGCTATTAAGTCTTAGAAGGCTCTAGATAAGGTCGGATGGTGCTAGATGGGTTGGACAATCCTAGAAGCTTCTAGAATGACTTAGAAGAGCCAAAATGATAGGTGAACCTCTTAGAAGGATCTAGACCATGTTTTGTTCTAGAATTCTCTATGTAAATATCTTTATAGATATTATAACTTTAGTTGAGAATAATCTAGACCCTTTGTAAAATCATGCCACTTAGTACGATCCTAACCCTTGGTTGGTTTAGGTTTTGCCTATATAAAGGACCTCTTGGGTTCATTTGTATACAAGTCTCATTTGTGAGAGTTGTAAGCATTCTAAGAGAAATTCAAAATTTTCATTCACCTAAACTCTCTCATCCTTATTACTTTATCTCAAAAGTTTACTCTAAGTCCCTTTCTTAAGTATTGGTAGGATGACTTAGTGCGACGGACACGATTGTCTAGTTTGAGGCTAGGGTCGTGACAACTTGGTATCAGAGCTTTGGTTGCAAGGCTATGGCTGTAACTCTTGACCCCGTCGAAGTTAGTGTTTCTGAATGTGGACGTGATGAAGGGAAGAAAGGTGCTACTCGCGGCAAGTCGAGGGACGTGGTGACTAGCTTGGAGGTTAGAGTGTCCCGACTAGAGTCCAACTTGGGCACGTTAGGCGAGTGTGTAGA
Organism: Parasponia andersonii; assembly: GCA_002914805.1. Classification (NCBI taxonomy): domain Eukaryota; kingdom Viridiplantae; phylum Streptophyta; class Magnoliopsida; order Rosales; family Cannabaceae; genus Trema; species Trema andersonii. The sequence goes on from JXTB01000120.1 coordinate 40,206, forward strand.
TGATTTAGATGGCCGTTGTGGTAGTTTAGAGATCGAGGATGTGGAAATCCACAGCGGCATGAAAGATACGCTTGGTGGGCTAGAAACCGACTTAAGGCGCGAGCTTGAGTCCCTTCATTAGGAGATTGTGAAGGTACGAGATCTCTTCCAAAGAAAACTCAGTAATGTTTTACTTAGAGTAGATAAAATGGGTGGTGATCTTGCTTTGTGCAAGCGAGTGGTGGCCACAAGGGTGACCACCACAACTACCATTGAGGTAAGGAAAGTTGAGATACCTAAACCAAATACCTTCAATGGTACTCGCAATGCTAGGAAAGTTGAGAACTTCCTATGGGAACTCGAACAATACTTTGAGGCCACCGGTATGACGGATGATACCGGTAAAATTCATAATGTAGCCTTGTATCTAACCGATACTGCCATGTTATGGTGGAGGTGGAGACACGGGAAGATGCAACGAGGGATATGCACTATAGCCACCTTTGATGGCTTCAAAAGAGAGCTAAAAAGGCAATTCTTCCCCGAGAATGCCGAAGAGGAGGTGAGAGGCCGTCTTTGCTGCCTCAAATAATCTGGTAGTATTAGAGACTACATTAAAGAGTTTACCACACTCTTGCTCAAAGTCCCTGACACTTGAGATAAAGATGCCATATTCTTGTTCATAGATGGTCTTCAGAACAGGGCCAAGTTAGAGCTCAGACGCCATAGCGTCCAGGACTTGGCCGATTCTATTACAGTAGCCGAGAGCCTTGTTGATTACTCTACCAATAAGGATCCTTCTAAGGCCAAAGACAAGAAGGGTGGTGGAGTAAAGAGTGGGGGAGAGCAAACAAAATGAGGAAAATAGAATAAAGATAGTTCCTTCTACAGGCACAAAGACAAGGGCAAAGAGAAGGAAAACTGTGACTTCTCCAAGCCAAGAGTCAAATACTTTCTTTGCGATGGGCCACATTGGGCACGCGAGTGTCCTAAGAAGAAAGCTCTCAATGCCTTAATTGCCTCCGAGCCAAGCTAAGAAGGAGGTGATAGAGAAGATGGTGGTGCACCTGTTGGTTCCTTGCAACTCCTAAATACTTTACGGTCGGCCCCTAAGTCACAAGCTAAGGGCCTACTTTTTGTGGATACAACAATCAATGGCAAAGCCACTAAAGCCTTGGTTGACACGGGTACATCCTACAACTTCGTCTCTATTGAGGAAGCTAGGCGGTTGGGCTTGACGATATCTAATGGAAGAGGCTTCCTCAAGGCAGTGAACTCAGTAGCACGCCCATCCATGGAGTTGCTCATGAGGTTAAGGTTAGCCTAGGTGCATGGGCTGGCCAAGTCAACTTATCAGTAGTGCTAATGGATGATTTCGCAGTAATGCTTGGTTTAGAATTCCTTGATACAGTGCGGGTATTCCCAGTTCCTTTTGCCAACTCTATGTGCATCATGGATAGAGAAAAGGCTTGTGTGGTACCAACGGAGCAGTCCACAAAAGCAGGAAATAAAGTACTCTCTGCACTACAATTCAAGAAGGGCTTGAGAAGAGAGGAGGAAAGTTACTTGGCTATCCTAAAGGAGCACGATGATGGAGAGTTGGAACCTGAAGGTAACCTGCCCATGGAGGTACAAATTGTCTTGGATGAATTCCAAGATGTGATGCCTGATGTCCTACCCAAGAAACTTCCACCTAGGAGGGAGGTAGATCATGAAATCGAGCTTGAACCAGGCACGAGGCCACCTGCGATGAGTCCTTATCGAAGGGCCCCTACGGAGTTAGCGGAACTCTGGAAACAACTAAAGGATTTGCTTGATGCGGGTTTTATCATGCCCTCCAAAGCTTCTTTTGATACCCCGGTGCTGTTCTAGAAAAAGAAAGATGGCTCACTAAGGATGTGTATTGATTACTGGGCTCTGAACAAGGTGACGGTAAAGAACAAGTACCCCATCCCGCTTATTACCGACTTGTTCGATCAACTTGGGAATGCTAGATACTTCTCAAAGCTTGATTTATGCTCGGAGTACTACCAAATGCGCATAGCAGAGAGGGATGAGCCCAAGACCACATTCGTGACAAGGTAAAGTTCTTATGAGTACTTAGTCATGCCATTTGATCTTACCAATGCACCTGCCACCTTTTGCACTCTTATGAATGAGTTATTCCATCCCTACCTCGATCAGTTCGTGGTAGTCTATCTTGATGATATAGTCATCTATAACAAGACCATGGAAGAGCACTTAGAACATTTGAGGAAGGTGTTCGAGGTCTTGATGGAAAACCATCTATTCATCAAGAAGGAGAAGTGCTCATTCGCCCAAAAGGTTCGAGCTACTACTTTACTTGCAGGATTCAAACTTCCCACCATAAATACTTTCAATGGGAAAACTGATCCGCAGGATCATATGGATCATTTCAACAACCTGATGGAACTACATCGTGTCGATGATCTCACACGTTGCAGGTGTTTTGTTGTAACTCTCATGGGAGTAGCAAAGAAGTGGTTTCGAGGACTCAAGTCCGGCTCAATCTCATCCTAGCAATAACTCCAGACTACATTCTTGAGGTAATTCTAGGCTGCGAAGAATTTCACTGTTCCACTGATCAGTCTGTCTGCTATTCGGTGAAATCCGGAAGAAACTCTACGATCTTACCTAAATCACTTTACCTCAGAATTGGCAAAGGTCAACAACCCACCTGAAGGAGGAGTTTTAACTCTAATGATAGCTGGGGTGCGACCAGAAACTAAACTCTGGGAAGATTTACTAGAGCGAGAATGCAAAACTCTTGAAGACTTTTATCGTAGAGTTGGTCGGTATCTAAGGGTGGAATCTTCACGCGAAAATCTTCGTAAGGTCACAAAGGAAGGAAAGAAGGATGCTGCTAAAGATGCGACAACAAACAACAACAATAATAAAAGGTCGAATAAAAGGAGTAATGAACAAACAAATAAAAAGCAGCCCCAACAGAAAAAGTAGAAGGTTCCAAAAGCTCCCATGAGGTTCAATAACTATACGATATTGAATGCATCCATAGATCATATTTATGCGGTCACGAACCAGCAGGAGAGGTATTGTTAACCGGAACCGATGAAAAGAGAAAGAGCGAGGCGCGACCCCAACAAGTTCTGCCGGTATCACAATGATATTGGACACGATACCAATAACTGCTTCGCTTTGAAAGATGAAATCGAAAGATTAATTAAAGAAGGGCGGCTGCGGCAATACACTAAACTGAACAATGAAAGGCGAGAAGAAGACCGACAGTAATCTCTAGAAATTCAACGCGAGATCAGAACTATTTTTAGAGGCCCACACATCGGTGGAAACTCGAAGAGAGCATAAGATAGGTACGCACGAGAAGCGAGACAGCAACCATTAACTAATGTCATGTATCTCGAGCAGCGACCACGAAAGCTTCAACGGGTACTGGATATGGATATTACCTTTACGGAGCTGGATGCCAGGGAGGTCTATTACCCGCATAATGATGCGTTGGTCATAAAGATCAACTGTGGAAGCACGCAGCTATGGCGAGTATTGGTTGATAATGGCAGCGCTGTCGACATCCTGTACTATGACGCCTTCAAAAAGATGGGGTTGAGTGAAAGCGACCTAAAACCCACTGTCACCCCACTCTACAGATTTACTGGTAATAGCATAATGCCCAGGGGTATGATTGAGTTAATGGTCAACGTTGGAGACTATCCTAGGGTTTCGATGATAATGACCCAATTCTTAGTTGTGGACTGCCCCTCTGCATTTAATGTTGTATTAGGAAGATCGACACTGAGGGAACTTCGAGTAGTAACTTCGATCTATCATCTTGCTATAAAATTCCCAACTCAACAAGGAGTAGGCGAGGTGTGTGGCAACCAATATGATGCGAAGACTTGTTATAATAACTCAATAAAGCTCGCAACAAAAGATATGACACCTCGCACAATGATGGTCCAGCTACAAGGAGAAGCATCAAGGAAAGCATCAGAAGTGTCAGGCAAAGCGTCATGTGGAACGTCAATCGATGACCTCGACCCTCGAGAAATTGATGGTGAGGTCAAAACTGGACCTATAAAAGACTTGGAAGATTTGCCAATCAATAGATTTCGAAGGTTCTTAAAATCGGAGCGAAGCTTCAAGAATCCGTGCGAGCTTCATTAATCGCTTTTCTGACATCAAACCTGGATATCTTCGCATGGCAACATTCGGATATGGTGGGGATTGATCCAAATATCATGTGTCACCGCCTCAATAGAGATACGACGAGGAAGCCTGTGTGGCAGAAAAGAAGAGCCATGAATCCAAAACGTTATGTCGCATTGAAAGAAGGGGTAGAGAAGATGCTCGAGATTGGATTCATTAGGGAATCTTCCCCCTACGAAGGTGCCAGAGATAAGATCCTTCCTCGAACTTGTAAATTATCATAGGCGGTTCATCAAGTCCTACTCAGCAAGAGCAGAGCCACTTACTAACCTGCTTAAGAAGAACAAGCCTTGGGAATGGACACTTGAGTATCAAGTTTCATTCGAAGACTTGAAGAGGGCGGTAAGCGAAGAGCCAGTTCTCAACTTACCTGATCACTCAAAGATATATGAACTACATACTGATGCCTCTGACTTCGCTATTGGCGGAGTACTAATGCAAGAAGGGCATCCAATTGCTTATGAAAGCCGCAAGCCCAATGACACCGAGAGGCGCTACACGGTACAAGAAAAAGATATATGACTGCAGTCATCTATTATCTAAGGGTATGGCGACACTACTTGTTGAGTACTCACTTCACGATCATGACTGACAACATAGCCGCAAGCTACTTTCAAGCTCAGAAAAAGTTGAGTCCCAAGCAAGTTCGGTGGCAAGATTTCTTGGCAGAATTTAATTACAAGCTAGAATACAAGCCTGGAAATGCTAATGTGGTGGCAGATGCCCTAAGTAGAAAGGCAGAGCTGGCTACTTTAAGCAGGCCCGATAGCACCTTGATAGAGAAAATCAAGGAAGGATTGGAACACGATGTTGTTGCAAAGAGTCTATTGCCCCTAGTAACGGAAGGAAAGACGAGACATTTTTGGCTGAGCAACGGACTTCTCTATGCCAAAGACAATCGATTCTATGTGCCTAAGTGGGGTAACTTAAGAAAAGAGCTTATCAAAGAATGCCACGATTCTTTGTGGGCTAGTCACCCAGGTCAGAAATGCACTCTTGCTCTTATCAAATCTATCTACTACTGGCCTCAATTGAGGGATGATGTCGAGGCCTATGTACGAACTTGTCTTGTGTGCCAACAAGACAAGGTGGAACAACAATCACCAAGCGGATTGTTGGAATCTCTCCCCATTCCTGAGAGGCCGTGAGAGAGTATTTCCATGGATTTTATCACTAGCTTGCCTAAGTCAGAGGGCTTTGGCAGTATTATAGTGGTGGTTGATCACTTCAGCAAGTATGCCACCTTTAAAACTGCTTCACACCATTGTTCCGCTGATGAGACCGCGCGGCTCTTTATGAAGCATGCCGTGAAGCTTTGGGGAGTCCTATTAAACATTATAAGTGATCGTGATCCTCGATTCACTAGAATGTTTTGGACAGAATTGTTCAAGTTGATAGGTTCAGATTTGAACTTTTCTACTAGCTTTCACTCCAAAGCAATGGCCAGACGGAAAGGATGAATGCCTTGGTGGAGTTATATTTGAGGCATTTTGTGAGTGCCAATCAAAAAGATTGGGTAAAACTATTTGATGTAGCCCAATTCTCATTTGACCTACAGAGGAGCGAGTTTACGGGCAAAAGTCTCTTCGAAGTGGTCATGAGTCAACAACTTATGTCTCCACATGCCTTAGCGTAAGATTGAAGTAATTATTAGCTTAATGTAGGCGGCAACTTAACCATGTAGTCATTTAGCGTGAGATTTGTATTTGATAACTGTAGATGGTATGGATTTGTCAGGTTGGGAGACCCTCCTATTCAACATGCCTGTTAGGCTGTTGTTCAGGAGTGCATAAAAAGCCCTTCATCCCCAACGCTCTATACTTACCTGAAAAGTGTGCTAAATTTAGCATTGGTACACAATTTTCTTTTTCTTTTATTTTTATTTTTATTTTTATTTTATTTCTTATCTCGAGCGCATTGGAGATGGTCTGATAGTGGATGTCAACTATGAACACAAGGCATCATCGTATGGTATGTATAGTCTGATCAGAAAGCCAGTAAATTTCCACGTTAGATATTAAAATTCAGAAAAAAAAAAAAAACAAGGCACTTTCGAACAATTCCTTTCAAAAGGTTCACGATCATAGAAGAGCTTAAATCAAGGCCAAACTAACGTAGCCGATGGCCAAGGCTATAATCGCCTTAAAAGTTCCAAAACCACACCATCCCACATCTTGTCACTCGTACAAAATTCCCCAGACATGGCGACGCTTGTGCTTCATGCTGAAACCTGATGCACCAAAACCAGTGTCGGAGCCAATACGTATTTCTCCAATAACAATCAGAAACACAATTGTACATCAGCCATTGCCACGTCTCGCGTGGTCGTTTTTGCAAAAACATATAATATACATCAGTGCCTAATTCACTATCATAAAGAATTCAAACAATATCAACACCATAACATAATTGAGAAATTAAATTTACACTCAGGTAATGACTCCTCTTTTTCCTTTTTCTCTCTTTTTTCCTTAAAACATTTGCTCTTCCGTACATACGCGAAGAAACTCTCTTTTTTATTACAGGTATAAACTGCACTTGGAGACCAATTATATATCATCCCCAAAATCTAACAACAATGCAAGATATATCGTCTTTACTATCTCTTTTAACTGCTTCAGCTGTTAAGTGCTTAGCTGCCTTCAACGGGTCTCTAGTCTTTCGGGCGATATCGACTGCCTCTTGATTAGCCATCACCTGTTTTATTCACATAGAGAGAAACAGAAGCAACTTTTAAAGGAGAGTTTGTTTTTCTTTCACGCAAGGAAGCAACATTTTTACATGAACTCTTCCCACTTTTTAGTAGGTTTTAATAGCAGGTGAGACAAATACAGAAAAGAGTAGATACTTCCAGGTAAACTGATTCACCTTCCACAGACCATCGCTTGCAAGTATAAGAATATCAGTATTGGTGTCAACAGTAGTATCTTGTATGTCAGGGTCTGATCGCAAATGTGATTTAAGGCTCTTGTCCCCGAAAGCTCGGGAAACTGCCAATTGGCCGTTGACTCTAGGGACATCTCCTGATGTAGAAACGGATGGCAAAGATATCAGTTTTAAGTTTAAAAGTAGCCTAAAATCAGCTCAACTGCCTTTCTAGAGATGCATAAGATAAGATTTTTTTCTTGTATAAATGGCAAACTAATGGTGGCAATCCATGTCGACCACCCAGTACATATGTCACAAATATGAGGAAAAGACACGACAAGGAATTGTTGTCATTTTTTTAAGCAAGGGTAAAACATATAAACTCCCTAGACTCTCTTCTATTAAGTTTCTTTTGGAATTCGTGTAAGTTCATCACTGCTCTGGGGCCCCTATATTTTCTGGGTTGATAACTTGATAAAAATGACGAGAAAGGAAATAATGCCATTAAAGGGATTTGAAATAAAGAAAAAATATAAAAGCAGGGACTGGAGAGAGATACTACCAATGGCGTAATGAGAACTGAATAACTAGATTACGATATATGAGGGGATGGAAAAATAATATAACAAGTAATTGAGTTTGTGATAGAGAAAATTCGTGTATCCATTCTAGGCAATGTGCCCTGTGGTTAGACACTGTCAACAGTAGAAATTCCACCAATCCGGCTTAACAAATTAAACGCAGTAAAGTCCTTCAATAATAAGTGAACTATATGATTAAAATAAGAGAAATAAAGCATAATCAAACACAATAAAAATAATTGATAGAGTAACATGGACATGAGAGAGAAAAGTACTAAAAACCCAATAAAGAAGAGCACATGAGTTGCTTGAAAGATTCTTTCTCTTTGAACCAGCTTCTGTCAACTGATTGATCTAAGACAGTGATTACTCATTATTTTTTTAGTAGATAAATAAACCAACCAAGAAAGAATCTTTAACTGATTGTTGGCTCAGATTATACTTGGGTTGTCTAATGAAAACCACCAGTTCAACAACGCATATTAACCGAATTTTTCTCTAGGAAAAATATATGTATAAAGTTGGATATCTATAAGCATCACATTCTACCACCAACTATACACAGAACACATACAGAATGTATAAAATGAAAAGAGGAAGCAGCATAAGGCTGGAAAGAAGATAAAGAAAATCATCCTCCAAGATAAGGAATCCCAATCTGTATTCACTTAAAATGCAGCAATTTTTAGGACAAGTATTAATTAAAAAAATGCAGCAATGTTTCACGTTAAGACAACAGCGATGGAATCACACTTTTTTGTTTTATCAGAACTATGGTAAGTGTATTAATTATTTGCAAAAGACTTTCAAGAAGACAGAAATCAGCATAGTAGGAAGTTATCTATAGTGGTGAATCTTCACTGCTCAAAAAATATGGTATAAACTCAAGTTGGAGCCCTGTTATAATTTTCAGATGAGTTGAATTTGAAATACCAATTTCGTAAGTAGAGGTTTCATGTACGAACCTGGCATGTTTGAGACGAAGCCACCTCTGTTCTCAATGCTGCCTCGTTCAGTATTGGGCTCGTGATCCGTCGACATCTGTATTGCCTGGCCCCCTCTGGAAAGAACAGCTCGTGAATCTCCAACATTGGCCACCCATAGCCGTTGACCATTTATCAGAATTGCAGTTACAGCAGTGGATCCACCGCGTCCCAAGTCAGAACTATGTGAGAGAATTGCCTGGTCTGTCCTCTCATAAGCTTTTGAGATGGATCGGTTGGGATCAACCCAAAACTCTTCCTAGAAGTAGTATAAGAAAAGGTATAAAGACATTATTCCAACACTGACTTTTTAACAGCTTTAGAACTGTACAAAATAACCAGCAGAAGTTAAATTCAAAGCAACATCTAACCTCCTTTAGGATATTTTGAAACAAATGCTTTTGCAGGTAAGCAGGCACGCTATCTCCTAAATGGCCATCATAAATAGCAAACAGTCCTAATTCATGCCCTTGTATCTTAACGAACTTAGCAACATGATAATCCTCCATTGGATGATTAGCTTTTCCCTTTTGCAGGCTAAAACCAAACTTGATTATCCCTTCATGGCTTCTTCCCTTTCCAGAGTTAGACGAGGAATTTCCTCCTACAAGCTACATGAGGAAAAAATGAATAATAAAAACCTCGAACGTATGTCCTTGCATTAAAGAAGGAAAAAAGTGATGAAAACTTCAAAATAAGACCCTTTAGCTTCATGAAGTATTAGCTAGCTGAGATCTGAAACATATCGAAGTATTGACATGAACCAACCACAAATTTAGATGTCCTAACTGGCTAGTTTTACCAACGGAGCTCTTTTAGGAGAACAATCATAAAAACAAAATTGGCTCCCATGGTACGCAAGACTACACTAACTTGATGCAACACTAGTTCAGTTTCGAGCTTTAAAAATTTGTATAATAGTATTTGATAGAGATATATCCAAATTCTAGAAACCCAGAAGTTATGAGAGCAAGAACAGAGTTGGGTCTTCAACAGCCTTATCAAAATCACCAAAGAAGAAGATACAATTTAAATAGCCAAAAGTATCACATATAACAACTAACAAGATGCAACTATGCAAATTATAGTTTCCCAGCTACACATATGAGTTCATAACCCAAATCAGAATTTCCATATAAAGTAATAAAAGCACCTTCAAACCTATATAACCTCACCAAAATAATTGAATACATAACCAGAAGTCCATGAATAGTAAATATTCAGCTCAAGTAGTTAAAATAACATGCCTTTTCCGACTCGGGCAAAATTCCCAAACCAATAAAGTGAAAATTAGAAGCAAAAGTCGAAACAATGTCAAAAAGAATTATACAACGCATGATTACCTGAGAGTAAGAAGCACTGAAACAGCAAAACAAATCCATAATTCTTCTTCTAACACTTTCAAAAAAAATAACCCTCTTCAGCTAATTTCTCAACACCCACATCTTGTAATCAACTCCTTCCTGTTCAAAATTTCAAACCAAAAACACAAAACCCACTTCCAAAAATCATAAACCTCCCCAAATTTCCTAATGAATTAACATGAACAAAACAAAACCCTAATAAAACAACCCACAAACCTCAAATATCCAACCCCACCAAAAAAAAAAAAAAAGTCAAAAACGAGTAAGAACAGGATGTGGTTGTCCGAGAAGTTCCTCTTACCCGTCCAAAGGCTATATATGTTTTTTTTTTTTAATAAATATTTGGGTCGTGATGTTCACGCTCTTGCTGTTTTGCTATTTTGTAATTCTACCAAGCAATTAAACTAGGAAAAAGAAGGATCGATAGTGACGATGAATAAATAAAAACAAAAAACCCCCCTAAAAAACATAAATTAAGTAAATAAATAAAAGGAACAATTGAACCTTTTATTAAAGTGAAAAAATTATGAGAATAAAATATACAAATAAAGAAATGTGAAATCGTAGGCGGAAACAGGAAAAGGAGTCTTGAACCGAAGG
>JXTB01000120.1:50789-72415 GCA_002914805.1 Parasponia andersonii
AATGTGTATATTGATATATGTATTTATGTTTAAAAAAAAAAACTGTATTTGGAGATAATTGCATTGAAAAATATTACATGTATATAAAAGTAAAAGGCAAAAGGCTGTAACAAAGCTGACTTTCTTTGCTGTTGACTATGGTGGTTGGTTGTAGTTTCATTGTACTGTTGATTTGAGTCTGTTTCTTTCTTTCTTTGTTTGGCTGTCGCTATTATCACGGGGGTAACACTGCCACAACTGTACACGACATGGAATTGGTTCAATCACCTCTGCAAAATTCCTTGGTTTTTCCTATGTCAGATTTCATCCTAATTTACCATCATCTTTGTTATTCCGTCTTTACGATTGGAATCTTAAACCTTAATATTAAATACAATAGGGCAAAAAAAGCCCTTCAATATTATTTTTATTTATAGGGAAAAAAGTATTTTAACCATTAATAGTAGAGTGTTTTGTTCGATCTAATTCCTCCTTTTTTAACATATCTCCTTTTTTAACATATTTATATCCGATCTGAGCTAATTGAGAAATCTGAGCTAAATATGAATTTCAGATTTTTCGTCGAGTCTAATCCGCATAAAATATTTAAAACAATCCCATCTAATATTAATGTTGATTTAATGGTCTCAAAAATATATATTTTGTTGTTGAAATTATGGATTAATTTTACTAATAATCTGGCGTTTTTTTAGTCATTGAATTTTTAATTTACTTGGGACATCATCACTGCTGCAACCCGTGGACAATGAAAGTGAAACAAAAACCATAATTCAAGTATGATTAAGGAAATTAACACTTTTTATTTTGAGATAATGCTTGATGTACTAATTTTTTATACTAAATTTTTAATATCAACACATGCTGTGATTTATCATCACTCAATTAATGATAATATTTATTCTATATGTGGTAAGTTTTAATACACTAATTAGTTAGTAACAAGTTATATGTCACATGTATTGGTACAAAAAATTTGATATAAAAATTGGAATGTGTGTTGTCATTTTTTTTTTTTTGCGTGTTAAAAATCCAAATTTTATTTCAAATATTAGAATGTGTTATAATTTCTCTATGACTATAAAATTAGGCTTGTTCATGTAAATCTCGTCTTAGCATTATGACGTTGGTGGGAGCAGATAAAAATTTGATCCTTTATCGTTATCGTGTTAAGAGGTCCAAACATTGGCTCGGATGCGAGCATCACAAGGCACTATCTCTTAGCAGAGAAACTTGCTGGAACATGAGTGCTAAGCTAAAGGAATTCTGATGGTCTAAGTTAATACTAGTAATAAGACTAAGTATTCCAAATTTTGTACCAGTCACACATGTGTGTGAGATTTGAATTATTATTGTTTCATTAGTAAATATGATTATTTTATTTGTGATAAATTATAATATAATAATTGAATAATAATAATTCATATATCACATGTGTTGATATTAAAAATTTAATAATAATTTTATTACACCTAACATCGTCCTGCTTGTACTTAGATAGACAAAATATATAGAAATTTGAACCTGTTGAGAATGATTAACCCCTTAACTGATGTAAAACTAAGACTGAAGTGAGCTCTACCGTACCAATAATTTAATCCGTTAATTGGAATAGTACAATTGAAGTATTAGCTTAATGTAGGCAGCAACTCAACTCGACCATATACTCATTTTGACAGACGTTAGACTCGTCAATACTATATAGTCAATTCAACATTCCTATTAGGCTGTTGAAGAGTGTGTAAAAAGCTCGACTATTATTGTGGGGCTCACTCCTAGATCGTACGCTACGTGGATGATTAAGTGACGAAACAGATGACAGGAGACACACTGTTCGACACGTGTCCAGAAAGACCGTTTGAATACCGCATAATTCACACGTGAAACAACTTGGACCCGTTGGTTGTCGCAGGCCAAGGTTGAACCCATCCTAGACCCTGGACAGGTTCGGCCCAGTCAAATTGCCTTGATAGCTGGGGGTCAAAAGTCTCGAGGGTCTTCCGCTAGAAGATCATTGAGGGCAGCGCACCGCTCCAGACCCAGACAATGCGTTCGATGCGATCCTGGGTAGGTGTGCATATTGGGCGAACCGTCCCAACAAGATGGCGGGTTGTCGGGGTCTCACCCTTGCCAGGCTCGTGCCATAGGAGAGAGTGGAAAGTAAATCACAACGATGCAAGAGAAATTACGGTAACCACGGCTTGTGATTTTCAGAACAAGGCATGATGAGGAAAGGGCACTCAATCTTGGGATTGAGAGACGACAAGCTTTTGGTTCCAGGATTATATATTTACATGCCGTACATTTCCCCGAGGAAGAGACATATACAAATATATGCATATACATATATATATACATATACATAGAGAGATAGAGAAAAAAAGACGATTTATAAGACAGAAAAAAGAAACTTAGTCTTTGCTATTCAATCTCGGGGATAAATATCTGACTTAAGTATCAGAGAGTCTTTGCAAGTGGCTACCCCTGCCTCGTCAATTCAGAGCGAGATCAAAAATATCCTGAGATAGCAAAAACACATGAACAGTTGGAAGGAACAATACCAACAGTTCGGACACGTGGACAGTTGGTAGGACCAACACCAACGATTTGAAGACATATGGACAGTTGGTAAGAATAGCTTCAATAGTTTGGTAGGGTCTGTGGGAAATAAGGAGCACGAAAGAAAGATTAAAAGTCTCACGACTACGCTCTCCCTGAACAAAAAAAGTCATACGACATCGGATGACACCCTTAAGAATAACAACGAGAAGCACGTGGCCTGTCGTCGAAAAAAGCTCCCCGGAAGTGCGACCCAATCTGGAACAAAAACTGGACTAAATGCTTGCCACCTTGACAAAAGCTAATAAGAAGGCGGAGATAGCTCATAAAACTGTCCTGGGTTTAAAGAATGAGGTCGCCAAACTTCGTAGAGACAATGCCCACCTTGAGGGGCTATTGGCAAGCGAGGCCAGAAGCGGGCGAAGGGAGGATTTCGACGAAGAGGTCCAGCAGGAGTTCAGGGGCCAACGACAGACAAGGAAAGTCCCTGCTCCGTCTAGATCGCAGATGCAAAGAGAACAACAAAACCAGACAAGGCCCTTCTGGGCAAAAATGGCAGTGGGCGTCCCCAGAAGGACCCAGAAAATGCACTCCCCAACTGGAAACAAGAGATAACGGCGGAGCTAAGTAAAAGACTCGGGGCCCATCATAGTCAGACCCTAGCTGATCTGGTGGAATAAACTGTGCATGGGATCAACTGAATAGCCTTTGCTGACTGGATTCAACTGGAGCCCAAGCTAAAGGACTTCTTGACCCAACTTTCAGACCGTTCAAAGGGAAGATCGACCCCCTATACCACATATATCATTTCCAGCAGAAGGTGGCCCTGGAAACTAAAGACGAAACTGTGATCTACAAAGTCTTCTCTACCACCCTGACAGGACCAGCCCTGCTATGGTTCATGTAACTCCTAGAGAAGTCTATAAACGAGTTTGAAGATTTTTGCAAACTTATTCTGAAGCAATATGCAAGTGCCCAGAAGCAGTAGAAGACCATGAGAGATCTGGACTGGTTGGAGCAGTCCCCAAGGGAATATTTGTCGCGTTTCCTGGAAGTTATGTCTTTAGCATACGACGCTGACTCAACCCAAGCTGCGAGCTCTTTCGTCAGAGGCTTACAGCCAGGATCGATACTGTCAGACCATCTGCTCTTAAATCTACCATACAACGTGACTGCATCCTAGCAAAATCGGAAGGGGTATTCAAGGTACTAGAAAGTCACTAGAAAGTGCCCAAAGCCTCCGCAGTAATAATAACACGCCGGCACAAACCCTGACCACGCAGAGAGTAAAAAGGCTTGTGCTAGCCCAGGGCCCGACTTCGAAGCAAGCTGCCCTAACCCAGGCCAACCAAGAAAGCAACAAGAGGAGGAAAACATTTAAAGACCCTCTACCAAAGTTCGAGCTCAACACACTAATCGACGTGATCTACCTCTAGAACAAAGACACAGACATTTTTAAAGATCCCCCAAGTTCGGCATTCCTGACTATATGAAGAGCAAGAGTAGGTACTGTCAATTCCATAGAGATCACAAACACGACACCATCCACTGCCGTAGCCTTTACGTGCAAGTTATGATGGTGATCCAGTTTGGTAAGCTAAAGCAATATGTGAAGGTGAGCAGAAGCCAGTCCAAAGAGGACGCCGCTGGGCTAGAAAAGGGAAAGCAGACCCAGGCCTTTGGGTCAAGGGAGCAGGATCTGAGGATGTTATCGATGATTGTGGGCAGACCGGAGCCGACCCAGAGTTAGGAAGAAAAAGAAAAACACCGGAAAAAGATCGACGAGAGGGTGAAGTGCTTGAGAGGCTTGGGGCATTCCATTAATCACTTGACGACGGGGGAGAGCTATGCCTTAACCACTCCCATCGACTTCACCCATTAGGATTTGGCCATAGTGCACCTACCTCATAATGACCCCCTAGTAATCAAGTTGCTGGTCAATTCCACGATGGTGGGAAGGGTCCTGGTCGACGGCGGAAGTAGCGTCGACATCCTGTTCCTCGGCACTTTCGAAAACATGGGTCTGAGCCGGAGCACGCTCAGGCCAACTATCAACCGCTGTTCGCCTTTAACAGCAGTAGGGTCAGCCCCTTGGGCATCGTGACTTTGAAGGTTTGTGCTGCAAAAAGGTGCCTGGATGTAGATTTCTTCGTCATCGATTGCTAGTCCTCATTCAATGCCATCATAGGGAAGGGATGGATCCACGCCATGCATGGTTGCCTCTACCCTCCACCAGGTCCTAAGGTGTCAGTTGAAGGACGGAACTTACACGATAGACATTAAAGGAGACCAGGCCTCTGCAAGGAATTGTTTTTCGACCACCTTGAAAGGAACCGATGGGAGCTCGAATATCTTGACAGGGGACAGATAGCAGTCAAAGGACCGCTTGCTAGCATATATGAGACGGATCGAAGAGGAGTCCGACAGGCCAAATACCACAATTAAGGAGCTGGTAATGGTCATTTTGAAAGAAATAGAACCGGAGAAAGGGAGAGTAGTGAGCTGTTGGAATTCCTCAGGCAGAACGAGGACATCTTCGCGTGGTCCCATGATGAGATGCTCGGAATAGACCCCGCACATGCCTGCCACCATCTGATTATAGACCCCAACTTTCCCCCAATCAAACAAAAGCCCCGAAGGTTTGCACCGGAGAAAAATAGGGCGATGAACAAGGAGGTCGAGATACTGTTGGAAAATGGCCTAATCATGGAGTGCGTATACCCATGCTGGACCTCTAACCCAATGGTGGTAAAGAAGAAGAGCAGTGACGATCAGACCTGCATAGATTTCACCAATCTGAATAAGGCATGCCCGAAGGACAGTTTTTCCCTGTCGAAGATCGATCAAATGGTCGATGTGACGGTAGGATTCGACAGGATGAGCTTCCTAGACGCTTACTCTAGATACAACCAGATCCGTCTGTACGAAGAAGACCAGATTCACACGGTATTCATTATAGAGCGAGGTCTGTACTATTACAAATGCATGCCTTTAATTTGAAGAATGCAGGAGCGACCTACCAGCAACTCATGAACAAAATATTCGCTGAACTACTAGGGAAAACAGTGGAGGTCTACATCGATGACATGGTCGTGAAGAGCAAAGAAGCTTCGGACCATCTGGGGCATCTAGACGAATGTTTCCAAGTTCTGAGGCACTACCGAATCCATCTGAACCCCAAGAAATGCGCTTTCAAGGTGTCCTCCGGTCAATTCTTGGGGCACATCGTAAGTAGGAGGGGCATTGAGGCTAATCCAACCCAGTTATCCTTAATTACAGATGTACAAAGGCCCTCAATCGTTAGGAAGGTCCAACGCCTAACCGGGAAGATAGCTGCACTCAGCCGGTTTGTCTCCAAAATGTTTGACCATTGTAAGCCTTTCTTCTAATGTATAAAGAAAAGCTCTCCAGTCGTCTGAGGGGAAGAGCAGGACAAGGCACTGACAGAGCTCAAGCAGTATTTAAGTCACCTGCCCATCCTAGCTTCCCGGGTGGAAAGACAACGCTTGTACGCTTATTTGGTAGTGTCCGAAGTAGCGATCAGTGCTATATTGTTCATCGAGGAAGACGGCAAGCAGAAGCTGGTGTTCAACGTAAGCCGCATGCTCTTCGATGCGGAGACACGATATAGTATGGCAGAAAAGCTGGTTCTTGCTCTGGTCAACGCCAAGAAAAGATTAAGGCACACTCAATCACGATGTATACATATTTCCCCATCCCACAGATCTTGGCCAAACCAGATCTATCGGGACAGCTGACTAAATGGGCCATCGAGCTGGGGATATACGACATCAAGTACCAGCCTCGAGTGATGAAGAAGGGGCAAGTCATGGCAAACTTCTTAGTGGAAATACAGTCCTTCGGCGAGTCACGCAACCTGCCATAGACGCCTTCGGCTCACATCCTTTCAACCTGGACCCTCTACACCGACTGATCCATGAATACCTCAGGGTCAGGTATCGTAATAGTTCTGCAGACCCTAGCAGGACTCATGATAGAGAAAGCTTGAGACTTGGTTTCCAGGCGACAAATAATGAGGCAGAGTACGAGGCGCTACTACAAGGCCTAGAACTAGCCCTGCACTTTGGAGTAGAGAATATCGCCGTAAAAACTGACGAGCTAGCTAAAAGCACGTCGATAGGGGGTGACCAAATGCACAGAGATTTTGCTAAAAAGTGAATACACGAGAGACCCTTCGGAGGACCCCGCGTGCCACGTGTTTGCGACCAACTCTGAGGATGAAGATTGGATGAAACCCATCACCCAATACTTAGTGTTGGGAAACTTGCCCGCAAACCCCCAAAAAGCAAGATCGGTCAGACTGAAGGCTACCCAGTACTCGATGGTGGGGGGCCAACTGTACAGAAGATCAACGATGGGACCGATGCTGAGGTGCATAGGCCCCATAGAGGCGCAGAAGCTGATAGAAGAAATCCACGAGGGAGTATGTGGCAACCACTTTAGCGGGCGGAGCCTCACCCACAGGGCCTTAACAGCTGGATACTTCTAGCCCTACATGATGACCGAAGCATCCCAATTTGTCAAGAGATGTGATAAGTGTCAGAGGTTCGCCCTCCTGAAATACCAACCCGTGGAAGAACTCCATTCGAACATAACTCCTTGGTCCTTCGCTAAATGGGGTTTGGATATCATCAGAGAGCTCCCCAGAAGCCCCCAGGGGAAGGAGGTATGTCTTGTTAGCCACCGATTATTTCATCAAATGGGTAGAAGCTAAAGCCTACGCAACCGTCAATAAGACAGACACGATTAACTTCATTTGGAAAAACATAATCTGCCGATACGGAATCCCGAAAGAGATACATGCTGACCATGACACACAGTTCCAAAACACCAAACTCAAAGAGTTGCGTGATTTATATGACATAAAACTCAGCTTCTCATCTGTAAATTACCCTCAGGGGAACAGCCAAGCAGAGGTAATGAACTAGGTCATCTTCAGCAATATTAAAAAGAACTTGCAAGAGGCTAAAGGAAAGTGGTTAGAAGAGCTACCAGCCGTCGTGTGGGCCTACCGAACCATGGAGCGGAGGTCAACAGGAAGAATACCCTTTGCTATGGTCTATGGGTCAGAGGCTGTGATCCCAACCGAAATCGACCTCTCGACCCTTCGCTCTGAAGTGGTGAAAGACACCACACTGAATGAGCAATAGCTAAGCCGCAATACAGACCTCCTTGAAGAAACGAGAAACGTGGCCCTGATCCTTCTGGCCTCGTACCACCAGCAAGCCAGATCTTATTACACAAAGAAAGTCAACGTTCGCCGGTTCAACGCTAGAGATTGGGTCTTGAAGGTCAGAATAGGGAATTCCTTAAAGCTAGACTCCAATCGGGTCAGACCCTACGAGGTGATCAAAGCGCTCGACAATGGCACATACATCTTAAAAGAACTCAAGACTGAGAAGAGCCTACCTAACACGTGGAATGCCCAACACTTGAAGAAATACTATGTATGAGACACATGTAAATGGTTGTGTTATTAAATAGCCCGATTCCAAAACAAATCAAGATGTCTACTACACAGATTTACCTGCTAGTTTGCTATGTAAAAGGGTCTGCCCCGAGTGCCGGACCCCTTGAACTATTCGCACGAATAAAAATCGTACTGTGGGAATCACATCGCGCAATAAAATGCTTGTCGATGGCCCAAGAAAACATATGAAGAGGAATGAGCTGAGTAATAAAATGCTTGCTAGCAGACCTCAATAAAGAACATACTATAGAAATCACATCACGCAATAAAATGCTTGCCGATGGGCCGAAAAAATGTACGAAGAGGAATGAGCTGCGCAATAAAGTGCTTGTCGGCAGACCTCATTAAAAATCGTACTATGGGAATCACATCGCGCAATAAAATACTTGCCGATGACCTGAGAGAACGTACGAAGGGTGACAGGCTACGCAACAAAACTTACCGCCGACCCTCAAGAAACACTGCACGATGGGGAAGGATTGAGCGATAGCACCCCCGCCCCAAAGAACACCTTAGCCACTCATAAGCCGAAATTAAACGGAGCCAGGTCTACCCATTGGAAGTAGACCCTCCCTAGAGGGCACCTTAACTATGCATAGGATGAAGGTAGATGGGGTCAGGGCCTACCCATTGGAAGTAGACCTTATAGGGTTTGCCCATTAGAAGTGGACCCAGATAAGTTACGCATGGCACCAAGCGTATAATCTTCCAAACACAAAGACAGAAATCAAAACCAAAATCTGTTTATTGATACTTAAATTACAGAATACGTGGTCGACAGGGATACAGACTTGGTATCTTTATTTGTCAGTAACAGGTCTTGGACGGACTCGCAAAGACATGTCGGAGTGGTAACACTCCATTTGCTCCTGGTGAGAGCTGAGTCCAAGTATTTTCTTCTGCAATGATAGGTCCAAGTAGGAATCAACTAACCCTGGAGCTGATTCCTGGCGCGATCCCATTTAGGGTCAGAGAAGTCTAGCCATACGCGTGGGTCAAATTCTGCCAAGACAAATCATAATAGTAATTATACATCCTCAGAGCCAGACGAGCCGGAACTCACATCCCAATTTCTGGAGTTAGTCTCGTCAGTCATAGCACGGAGAGGATTTTCTAATAACTCCAAATCATATACGATTGGACAAGACCCAGAAGCCGGCCAAACTACCGACAAGGGAATGGCATCGTATATAATTTCCGACCTTGACCACAAATGCGAGTAATAGAAGAAGAAAAACAGGATAAATGTGAGAAAAGTATGCCATTTTATTATTTAAACAGATGCTTACAACAAGGGTCAATTTTATACTACACAGTCAATACTTTACAAGTACACAAAAGAGCGAGGGGCCCTAATTACCTCCGGCGGGGGGAGCAATGTCGGCTTCGGTGCTTGGCCCAACTTCGACAGGGGGCGGCATATCAGGTTCGGAGTTGTCACTAGATAAGATGACCGTACTTGACCCTCCGCCCATTAAAGCACCAGGACCAGGCTGACTTCCAGGAATCTCCGTGGCTTGTTCTAGCAGGCCAGAAGTAGGGACAATCTCTTTGGCAATAAAGGCCGATGTAGAGGGCCTGTATTTCTCTTCATCGAGCATCTTCAGTACATCAGCAGGGTACACGATGTTAATCTCATCCCCCAGCTTTTGCATGTAGTACCCAACGGAGTAATGGTCCCTCTCGACACCCTTCTGCTCATCGAACTAGTCTGGCATCACCATCTCTGTGTGGCCCTCGAACTCCATGTTCTCCCAGCCAGACCTATAGCTCTCCACAGAAAGAATGTCCACCTACCTCTGGTACCTTGTCTTCAGTTTTTCTGCGTCTGCCAGCCTATCTTTTAATGCCGCTATTCTCAGTTCTACTTGCCGCTGCAACAAGTTGATCAAAAGAGTATTAATTTCGGTAAGGTCTTCGCCGCGCTTGTGGGTCAGTCCCACATGAGCTTCCATCAGTTTACGATGATCCAAATAGAGATGTCGAATTACCTCGTTGGATCGGTGAGTCTGCGCTGCAGAGAATGGGCCTCTAACTTGGCTTTCACCTCGGCTTTCCTTGCTTCCTTAGCCTCACCGACGGCTCTATCACGAGCAATGTAAGCCAACCCCATCTCGGCCCCTGCACTCTGCAGCTCCTGCTCCTTGACCTTGAGCTCAGCTTGGGCTAGCCTCGCAACCTCAGCCTCTGAGCACAGACCCGGAACCTCGGCCTCGAGAGACCGGACTTTCCCCTCCGCCTTGTCCAACCCGGTGGCCAGCTCTTCACATCTGGCCCTCTCGATGCTCAAGGCATGAGCCACCGCACTGCTGACCCTAGCTTCATCTAGGCTCCGATACAGGTCGAAGTCCGCCCTCAACGTAGTAAGGGTGAACTCGCTCTGTTCGGCCACCGCAACACGGGGGTTCAGCTGCCCAGTCAGCTCCCCGACATGAGAAGAGTAGAAAGACTGAACTGCGGCTAGCTGCAGAACATAAAAGAGGGAGTTAATATTCAGCAAAGATGCTGAAAGCATGGAGATGACGGCTAGACGAGCCAAACCTGTGTAATGTTGCGGCTAGCGATGAGGCCTACGTTCTCCAGGAAGAGCGCCTCCAACTCAAACTTCGCGGCTAGACCCTCTCCCTGGGTATCATTCGCGTCTGAGGAATGTGACTCCACCCCGCCAATTGCGAGGACGCCTTCTCCCCCCGCCAAACGTCCTGAAGTGGGGGAGCTGGGGCAGTAAAAGATGGAGCGTCTTCAAGCGCAACTTCGGTGACAACTAGAGGTGGTGCATCCTTAGCAGAAGAAGCCCCCACGACCGCTGCTACTTCAGTAGTCCGGACAGCTACCTCACTTGGAGATCCGCCTGGTTGTAATTTTTCGGTCTTGTCTTGACCAACACGCTCGGACGGGCCACCGCGCGTAGACCTCTTTCTTCTTATGACGATCAAGGTAACCCCGTCATCATCGCTGTCTGAAAAGAGGGCAATTTTGCCTCTCTTCCTCGCGGGACCTTCCTCCTCTCCGGACGGGTTGACTTCACGACCCCGCTTCATAAAGACCGGGGGAGGGGAAGACAGGCGAGACTTCAGCCTGGGAGCCCCTCCGCTGAGATCGACAATTTTTCCACGGGAATGAGTGGAACCAGGTCCCGCGCTTGCCTTCAGGCCAGAGCTGGGGGTAGAAGAAGCCGGCATAGTGAGCTCCCCTGGTGGGCTCGAAGGCGCCCCCTACCATACACCACGGTCTTTACGGCTGGCGTCTCCCGGATCACGGGCCCGCCTGCCTTGGGAAAAGGCGCCATGAGCGCATCATCCCCATATACGAACAGACCCTCCAGCTCGTCGTCCGAGCCTATTCTTGGGGTGACAACTCCCTCCCCCCCAGCCTCGTCCTCAGAGGACACCACCAGACGCCGACCGGCAGGGACCTTGGATCGGGCTATGTGGGCAATAGTACTCCCCTTGGCCAGGGAGGGATCTGCCGAAGGGCCAGCGTCCGAACCTGCAAGAGCGAGCAATATGATTAAAATGTAGCTATGACCTGATCGACGATGCCCTAGGGCATAAAATGAACTCATCCCTAACCCTCTTAGGGCCAGAGGCTTCCTCACTTTGGAACCTGACGCACTCATCGGTCACGAGCTTCACCGCCTCTTCAAGTTCGTGACTGGTCGGTGCCACCAGGTCATTAGGACCTGCCAGCTAACTCGAGACCGTGATCTGATGACCCACCATGGCGATGCGACTCTGCTCATCCCAGCGGAATCGGTTTAGAGCCGAAGCGTCAAGTTGGCTCCGAAAGTGCTTGGTGATGACCCACGTATCCAGTGGAAAGAGGAGATGTGAAACCATCTTCGACATCATGTTCATCACCTGGGAATTCAGAATGGCCTGAATGTGTCGGCAATCCCCAAAGGATCCGAAGACGATGACTCCCTCCAGCTCCTTGAACTGCCCCGCCGACAGTAGCGGCTCGAACCTGTTTTCCTCCACAGAGGCTGTGCGAGGCTAATATCATGAGCAAAAACGGATAAAGTACACGAAGACCTAAAAATTAAAACACGACTCAGTACTTACGTTGCAGAAAAAACGGGGGAACTTGGAAACACTCTCTGTTCACCCAAGGAGAATATCACGCCCCTCCGACGGCATACAGCCTAGAATGAGAATCCTATTACTTGTCCGACCTCGGCAAGCCCCAGAAAACGTGGCACCCTGGGAGCGGCTGGAGGTAGAAAGTAGGGTAAGAGCTCCTTTTAAGGATGAAGGTGAGCTTGTAGGCATAGAAGACCAGTTCCAGGTCGATATGCATATTGAGAAGGATCGATAGAGCAGAGAGCCCCATCAGGATCATGACCTCATTGGCGTTCAATTGCATCGAGTGAATCCCCGTCATGTTGAAGAACTGGTGAACCAGGGGAGGAAGGGGAAACCACAGTCATTCCAGGTACTTCCTCCCCAAGACGATGAAGCCTTCATGAGCGGAAGGTCGAAGGTACCAGTCCGCTAGACCCTCGACCCGTTGTAAAGTGACTCCGTCAGGGAAGCAGAACTGCCTCCTTAACGAGCCCAACTCGGAATCCGCGACGGGGCGAAGCTTCTGACTCTAGTTCAGGGCCATTATCTTGGGTGCGATCAAAGAAAACAAAAATTTCTAGAAAAGGGAAGATTTAGAAATCCTAAGATTTGAGAAGGCTGGAAATTTTGAAGGGAAGAAAGTAGGAGTACTTGGAAATTTTGGTAAAGTAAGAGATGGCGGCTTTTTATAGAGGAGGAGCTGAAAAGTCTTCCCTGGAGGAGAACAGTGCGAAAAAGTCGAAAGCACTAAAATTTTGAAAATTTGAAAAAATCATGGTACGAGTTAGCGTGCGTCAGTATCAGTAACTGGGGAATAATGACGGCAATGAGACACGCGTACCCTTTGAATTAAAAAACAGAAGGCATGATTTTCCCACTTGATAGCTGCAAATCCATCAAATAGGGAAATGGAGGCAGTTGTGGGGCCCACTCCTAGATCGTGCGCTACGTGGATGATTAGGTAGCGAAACAGATGACAGGGGGACACACCGTTCGACACGTGTCTAGAATGGCCGTTTGAATACCGCATAAGTCACATGTGATACGACTTGGGCCTGTTGGTTATCGCAGGCCAGAGCCGAACCCATCCCAGATCCTAAACGGGTTCGGCCTAATCAAATTCTTACCTCGATAGCTGGGGGGTCAGAAGCCTCGAAGGTCTTCCGCTAAAAGACCATCAGGGGCAGCGCACCGCTCCAGACCTAGACAGGGTATTCAATGCGATTCTGGGTAGGTGTGCACATTGGACAAACCGTCCCAACTGAACGACGGGTTGTTGGGGTCTCGCCCCTGCCAAACTCACGCCATAGGAGACGGACGAAAGCCAATCACAACGATGCAAGGGAAATTACGATAACCACAGCCTGTGATTTGTGGAATAAGTCATGATGAGGAAAGAGGACTCGATCTTGGGATTGAGAGCCAGCAGGCTTTCAGTACCAAAATTATATATTTACATGCCATACATTTTCCCGAGGAAGAGACATATACAGATATATGCATATACATATATATATATATATATATATAGAGGAAAAAAAAAAGACGATTTATAAGACAGAAAAAAGAAACTCAGTCTTTGTTATTCAAACTCGGAAGTAAATATCTGATTTAAACATTGGAGAGTTTTTACAGGTGGCCACTCCCGCCTCGTCAATCTGGAGCGAGTTCAAAAACATCCTGAGATAACAAAGACACATAGACAGTTAGAAGAAACAACACCAACAGTTCGAATACATAGACAATTGATAAGAGCAGCACTAACGATTTGAAGACACGTTGATAGTTAGTAAGAACAGCTCCAACACTTACACTGCTTGAAAACTCTGCTAAATTTAGCATATTGGTATATCCTTTTTATCACAAACGCATGGCAGATGGTCTAATAATAGATGTCAACTATGCCCACGGGGCATCATCATATAGCATGCATACTACGATCAGACGGCTAGTAAATTTCCACATTAGATATTAAAAAAAAAAAAGAAAAAAGATGCTTTCGAACAATACCTTTCAAAAGGTTTAACGATAATAAAGAAGCTTAAATCAAGGCCAAAGTAACATAGCCGATGGCTAAGGCTATAATCGCCTTAAAAGTTCCAAAGACCAGACCGTATAAATGATTCGAAACCTAAAAAAATCCGACATTTTTTCTCCCATACAAAATTCTGTAAACATGGTCACGCTTGTGCTTCGTGCTGAAACCCGATGCACCAGCCCGAGTGTCAGAACAAATGTCTTTCTCCAATAACAATCAGAAACACAATTTCGTATCACCATGGTCGCTTTTGCAAAGCAAAAACAAATAAGATACATCATAGCCTAATTCACTATCACAAAGAATTCAAACAATATCAACACCATTAACATGATTGAGAAATTAAATTTACACTCAGGTAATGACCCCTCTTTTTTTCTCTCGCTCTCATCTTTTCTTAAAATATTTTCTCTTCCGTACGTACACGAAGAAACCCTTCTTTTTTATTACAGGTATAAACTGCACTTAGAGACAAATAATATATTTAGAGACAAATAATATATCATCCCCTAAATCTAACAACAATGCAAGATATATCGTCTTTACTCTCTCTTTTCACTGCTTCAGCTGTTAAGTGCTTAGCCGCCTTCAACGGGTCTCTAGTCTTTCGAGCGATATCAACTGCCTCTTGATTAGCCATCACCTGTTTTATTCACATAGACAGAAAAAGAAGCAACCTTTAAAGGAGAGTATGTTTTTCCTTTCAGGCAAGGAAGCACCATTTTACATGAACTGTTCCCACTTCTAAGAAGGTTTTAATAGCAGGTGAAACAAATAGAGAAGAGAGAAGACAGTTCCAGGCAAATTGATTCACCTTCCACAGACCATCACTTGCAAGTATGAGAATATCAGTATTGGTATCAACAGTAGTATCTTGTATGTCGGGGTCTGATCGCAAATGTGATTTAAGGCTCTTGTCCCCGAAAGCTCGAGAAACTGCCAGTTGCCCGTTGACTCTAGGCACATCTCCTGATGTAAAAACCGATGGCCAAAATGTCAGTATAAGTTTAACCAGTGGCCCAAAATTAGATAAGGACAACTACCTTTCAAGAGACGCATAAGATTGGATCTTTATTTTGTACAAACGGCAAACTAATGGGGGAAATCCGTATAGAAAACCCAATACATAATACGTCACAAATACAAGGTCAAAAGAAGACAAGGAATTGATATGATTTGTAAAGCAAGTGTAAACATATCAACTCTCTAAAACTTTATAAAATTTCTTTTGGAATTCGTGCAAGTTTACTACTGCTTTGGGGCCCCTGAATTTTCTGAGTTGATAACTTAATAACAATGACTAGGAAGGAAATAATGCGATTAAAGGGAATTTGTGTAAGGGTAATACTGCTGTGGGGCCCCTGAATTTTCTGAGTTGATAACTTAATAATAATGACTAGGAAATAAAAATGCGATTAAAGGGACAATGAAAGAAAGAAAGCATGGACTGGAGATACTACAAATGACGTTATAAATGAGAACTGAATAATTGGATTAAAACATTTATGGGGATGGAACAACAATATAACAAGTGAGTTTGTGAATGAGGAAATTTGTGTATCCATTCTAGGCAGAGTGTCCAGTGATTAGACACTATCAACAGTAGAAACTCCACTATTTCTGTACAAAAATTAAACACATACATCCTTCAATAATAAGTGAACTATATGATTAAAGGAAGAGAGATGAAGAATAATCAAACACGATAAAGATAAATATAAATGATAAAGCATGGACATTGAGATAGGAGTTAAAGTTCCAAAAACCCAATAAAGAAGAGTACATAAATTGCTTAAAATATTGTAATATTGAAGAGTACATAACTTAGTCATTGATAATTCAAACCCCAATATCGCTTTGAACTTGCTTACGAGCTTATGTCTACTGAGTGATCTAAGACAACATTTACTCATTTTGTATTTAATATGTAGATAAACCAAGCAACAAAGAATTGTAACTAGTGTTTGGCTCAGGTTGTACTTAGGGTGTCTAAAGAAAACCACCAGTTCAACAAAGCACATTTATTAACTGGATTTTTCTGTAGGAAAAATTTATACATAAAGAAGGATATCCATAAGCTGCACATTCTACCACCAATAATATACAGACAACGTACATAAAACCAATAGTGGTATGAAGGCAGAGCACAATCCCCAGGCTTGGAAAGAGGTAGATAAGAAAATTCACCTCCAAGATAAGGAATCCCAATCATTATTCACTCAAAAGGCAGCACTTTTTCTTGTTAAGACAAAAGACATGGAATTGCACTTTTTCGGTTTTATCAGAACTTTGGCAAGAGTTTTAATTGTTGGCAAAAGACTTTCAAGACCGTAGAAAGAACTACAGGTTTATCTATAGTGGTGAAATTTTACAGCACAAAATATGGAGTATAACCTCAATTTGAAGCCCTATTATAACTTACAGATGAGTTGAATGAGAAATACAAATTTTCTGAGTAGAGGTTTCCATGTAAGAACCTGGCATGTTTGAGACGAAGCCACCTTTGTTTTCAATGCTGCCTCGTTCAGTATTGGGCTCATGATCTGTTGACATCTGTACTGCTTGGCCCCCTCTAGAAAGAACGGCTCGTGAATCTCCAACATTCGCCACCAATAGCTGTTGACCATTTATCAGAATTGCCGTCACAGCAGTAGATCCACCCCGACCCAAGTCAGGACTATGCGAGAGAATTGCCTGGTCTGTCCTCTCGTAAGCTTTTGAGATGGATCGGTTGGGATCAACCCAAAACTCTTCCTAGAAGTCGTAAAAGAAAAAGTGTAAAGACATTATTCCAGCATTGACTTTTTAACCGCTTTAGACCTGTACAAAATAACCAGCTGAAGTAAAATTCAAAGAACCATCTAACCTCCTTTATTATATTTTGAAACAAATGCTTCTGCAGGTAAGCAGGCACGCTATCTCCTAAATGGCCATCATAAATAGCGAACAGTCCTAATTCATGCCCTTGTATCTTAACGAACTTAGCAACATGATAATCCTCCATTGGATGATTAGCTTTTCCTTTTAGTAGGCTAAAACCAAACTTGATTATCCCTTCATGGCTTCTTCCCTTTCCAGAGTTAGACGAGGAATTTACTCCTACAAGCTACATAAGGAGAAAATGAATCATAAAAACCTTGAACGCGAGTCCTTGCATTGTAGAAGGAGAAAAAAGTGATTACAACTTCAAATTAAAACCCTTTAGCTTCAGGAATATGAACTAAAATTTGTAACACATTGAAGAAGTATCGACATGAGCCAACCGCAAATTGAAGTGTCCTAACTTGTTTTACCTTCGAGCCCTTTCTGGAGAGCAATCAAAAAACCAAATTGGCTCCTTTTGTACACAAGACACTCGTTCAATTTCGAGCTTTAAAATTTGTGTAATAGTATTTCATTAAGATTTATCCATATTCTAGAAACCCAGAAGTTATGAGAGCAAGAACAGAGTTGGGTCTTTAACAACCTCGTCAAAATCACCAAAGAAGAAGACAGAATTTAAATAGCCAAACGTACCACATATAACAACTAACAAGATACAGCTATGCAAATTACAGTTTCCCAGTTACACATATGAGTTCATAACCCAGATCAGAATTGTTGCATAGAGTAATAAAAACAGCTTCAAAACTACATAATCTCACTAAAATAACTGAATAAATAACCAGAAGTTCATGAATTGAGCAAATATTCAGCTCAAGCAGTTAAAATAACATGCCTTTTCCGACTCTAGGCAATATTCTTATACCAAATAACGTAGAAATTATAATTAAAGAATCGAAACAAAGTCTAAAAGAATTATACAACACATGATTACCTGAGAGTAAGAAGCATTAAAACAGCAAAACCAATCCATAATTCTTCGTCTAACACTTCAAAAAAAAAAAAAAGAACCCCCTCTTCAGCTAATTTCCCAACACCCACATCTTGTAATCAACTCCTTCCTGTTTAAAATTTCAAACCAAAAAACAAAACCCACCTCCAAAATTCACAAACCTTCCCAAATCTTCTAATAAATCAACATGAACCAAAAAAAAAAAAAAAAAGCCTTAGAAAACAACCCTGAAACCCCAAATATCCAACCCCACCAAAAAAAAAAAAAACGTCAAAACGAGTAAGAACAGGAAGTGGGTGTCCGAGAAGTTCCTCTTACCGGTCCAATTGAGGCTATAAATGGGCTTTGAATTTTGTTTTAAAAAAAATTATAAATATTTGGGCCGTGAAGTTCACGCTCTTTCTTTCTTCTACTCCTCCCTGCTATTTGGTAATTCTAACAAGCAATTAAACTCGGAAAGAAGGATCGATAGTGATGATGAATAAATAAAAAAGAAAAACCCCCAAAAAATTATTAATTTAAATAAATAAATAAAAGGAACGACTTAACCTTTTATTAAAGAGAAAAAATTATGAGGATAAATTTTATAAATAAAGAAATGTGAAATTATGGGAGTAAACAGGAAAAGGAGTCTTGAGGGTGGACGATGATATACATGTTTTTATATAAATTAGAAAACAACAGCTGTTTCCGGAGAAAATTACGATGAAAAATTTTACATGATATGATAGAAGGTAAAAAGCAACAGGCTAAGGTGAGCATTGTTCGGATTGATTGCGCGCATTATACTGTTCACCAGACCAATTGACCAAACAAATTTTCGTTTGTATTTTTATAACCCACAATTCGTCCAATGAATTAAAATTCTACTCATAACCACCCAAAGTTTTGATCAAGTTGGTCAGGTTTATTCAAATTAATTTCTTCTTATCAGAAAAATGGTCATTTTGGCAACAATTATGGGCTCTGGGGTTTCGAAATTTATGTATCTGTAAGTTAAACAAATAAGACAAAATTATTTAGATTTTGAGTTAAAATCTATAACTTATTATTATTATTATTATTATTTGGTAGAGTTGGGTTGCACTGGGTGCGTTAAAATCGACGCATAATATTTAGTTAGCGTCTAACTAAATGTTGAATAGTCAAATTAGAAGGAACATCTAATTCAACCAAATATTAATTAGTCGGGTTGTTAATAAGACGTATTAATTAGGGCCGATAATTTAAACATGACTAGTCAATATAACTTGAAATTTGTATATTTAGTTGACACAAAATTGATTTGAATTAACATGATTAATTAATTTTTTATCAGAATATATTATAAAATATTAAATAATAACTCTGTAAAAAATATTTTTTAACAAATTTTTTGTAATTTAAATGAAAGACAATAAACTAATGAACTAATTTACGGTAATAAAATAAAATTAAAGAGAAAAAATCAAATAAACGAGTAGTTGTAAAGCTTAAAAATGTTATGACCCGTTAGTCTAATTAACGTTTCCATTAAATAAATAACTCATTAAGCAGATGGATACAGCAGGAATTGTCAGTGCTAGTATTAATCCGGTTTCTGAAAACTTTACGCACTCCTAAAGAGGCTGTAACAAAGCTGACTTTCCTTGCCGTTGACTTTTGGTAGGTTGTCTTTCTTCACTGTTGACTTCGGTGATTGTAGATTGTACTGTTGATATGAGTTGGCTATTGCCATTATCACGGGCTTGCACTGCCACAACTGTGCATGACAGGGAATAGGTTCAATTTACCACTTCAAAATTTCTTGTTTTTTCCTATGTCGGATTTCATTATAATTTACCTATCATGTTTGTTATTCTGTCGTTAGAATTGGAATCTTAAACCTCAGTTTTAAAAGTGAATTGAGTTACAAATTGAGCAAGTTAGTACTACCACAGATTTTTAAATCATCCAGTATACAGGGACAATTTATTTGCCACATTAATACCAATTAATGAGTTAGTAAACATAATTTCGATCTTAGCGTTATTTTTTATTTTTTTTTGAGGTAAATCTTAGAGTTATTTTGTTCTTTAAATAACCGTTTCAACATTGTTTGATTTGATTAAATTATGGCATAATTTGATGATTAAATACTAATACCCCGAGACCCGAGTATGTATTACCTAGCAAGTTACTACCTAAAGTGTTCTTTTTTTTAATAATGAAATATAGCAAATTGAAATTTGACCAAGAAAGTGTAGAGACGAAGTTTGTCGTATGATTTGACTTTTGAGCTTTCGAAATCTTCTCAGAAATGCTTTTCTTTTGTGGAGAAAGAAATCCCACCTAACTATGATGCTTAGTATATAGAAAAAGTAAAAGAGATTCCATTTTAGGAATGAAAAATAATAATTCCCCTCTTCTTCTTCTAAACAAGTTTTTACATATTCGTCCAAGCGTAACAGATATTTTAGAAGAGACGCAAGATGATAATATGTGTACAAAGGCATCATAATCTTGTGTTTGTCTTTTTTTTTTTTTTTTTTACTAAAAGCTCGAAATATATATAAGTATATTTTGCTTAAGCAATCTCTAGAAAGTAAAATCATAATCAATTGTTTATCTCATATTTTTTTTTACCATGAGTAAATAAATATTGACCAGGTCCTTCTTTGTTAAAAGGATAAAATTGTCACGTACATCCTTGATGATAACAAAACATTTGTAATATCATGAGGTGAGTCCAACATTGTAATTGATAAATTGCATTTTCAAATAAAATGAGTCCTGTCACTATCACATTAAATCACCACACACTGGTAACCATTGAAATTTCTAGGTATTTGAAAAATGCCACACAGTTATGTTTCTCGTACTACAACACACTACACATTAGTATATGATCCAAAGTGCTTATAATATTGTTAATTAGGAAGTGATATTTTGTCATTTCTTTTTTATTTTATTTTACATAATTAAATGAGGATTATTGTTCTAGTTTATAGTGGATAACTATGGCTGATTTGTGCTAATTAAAACTATGTTATATTTGGCTACTTTTTGCAACAAAACACTCGAAAGAAAACCAGCGTGTTTAATGTTGGACTATTCCACTATTATTCTCCAAAGTCGCATATAAATAGATTAATGACCCTAGTAGTACCTAAACTATAAAGAAAGTTTCATTTAGTCCTTAAATTTTAAATTTTAAACCAACGTGTTTAATGTTAGACTATTCCACTATTATTCTCCAAAGTCGCATATAAATAGATTAGTAACCCTGGTATTACCTAAACTAAACTGTAAAGAAAGTTTTATTTAGTCCTTAACTTTTAAATTTTGTTATTTTGGTCTTTAAACAATAAGTGTTCCTTGTCACCTTTTATCATAATTCTTTTGATTCTCAATAAAAGTAAATATGTGAGTTGCACTTGCCTCTTCTATTTGATTCGTTTCAACGAAATAATCACATTCTAGAGATGTTATGAAATGCTTTCTTGTCCAACAATATACCATTGATTTTTCTGTGATGCCCAAGATTCTCACATATATAATAAGTCAATAATAAACATATTCATATTGCATAATAGACATATCAAGCAACTAGTATCACTTTCATGGTAAATTACTTATTCTGATTGTTAAATGATCTGTATTATTGTACTAATATTTGTGGAA
>JXTB01000120.1:73770-153543 GCA_002914805.1 Parasponia andersonii
TGGGGCTCGAGACCTCCATATAGCTCATGATATGTTATACGTTCTCTGAGTGGCTCAGCATGCAATTCACGGTCTTGTCAGGCAATACAATATACACAGGGATCCCAACCATATGACCATTTGTTTCATGTTATATATACTCTGCATCTGCATACGTTACTTACTGAGTTTTATACTCATTAATATTCTTACATTGCAGAAGGTACGGATGATATGTGAGTTAGAGGAGGAGCGCTGACTTTCTGACCGCGGCTTGTGTATATGAGCATTTTGACGCTGTGGTTTTCTGATAGACGATTTTGTACCTATTTTGTATGTGTACATTATGTAACTTGCATGAGAGGCCCACTTACCGAGGGTGTATATATGTATACATTAGAGTATGTATAATTATGAGTGGAAATTTCCTTTTTCCTTCTAAAAAGTTGTAATTTTCCCCGATTTTATCAGTTCTAAGTCGAGTAGTACCTCCCGATCTCACTAAATATTTATACAAATACCCCTACGTACGTGTGTGGGATGGGGGGAGGGGGTGTTACATTTTCACTCAACTAGTCATATGCATTTTATCATTGACAGTCACACATATTTTTCAGATGGACAAAATCTAATATTAAATCTAATTTTTTTCCTCCTCTTTTTTGCTTTTTATATTTTTTTCCTTTCAAATTAACTTTTGAGTAATATAATTTAGGACAATATAAAAATGATTGAAACACACATAGTCAATATGAACATGATTTAAATAATATTTTAATGTGAGATTGAGAGAAACATTATTCATAAAAGTGTGGAAAAAATTAATTATTTAATAATAATAGAAGTAAATTTTAAAATCAGAAAATTCAAGAGGGAAAATGAGGGGCATTATTGATTTGTAATGAAATATATGGGTAAATTTTACATTATTAAAAATTAGGGAGACAAATGAAGGATCTAATTGTATATATTTATAAATAGTGAGATCAAAATGAAAATTTTAAAAAGTTGAGGGAGGCCTAGGCCAAAGGTGGCTCTGCTATGCATTTTATTTTTACATTTTAACTATTGTATTTTATGTTCAAATCTCCTTATAATGGTGGCGTATGAGTGTAGGTGTAAAATAAATAAAATAGAAGAGAACAAGCGTGTTACATAGCAATATGCTACGCATCTAACATGAGACAACAAAAAATGACTAAAGGGAACACGTTACTTTCCTATTAATCTACTGATCAATTGGATCTTTTATCCTTGTTCAGCCACTTTGAACAGATCATATATTTCATTTGGAGTCCAAGTTAGAGGCTATCCTTTACACGTACATTGAACATGAACTTTTATGCCTTTTTGGGCTAATTAAGGCGTCATGTATTCACGCTGCACGTTTTTAAATGTCAGATTGTATTAGAATCTGTCAAAAGCATGGATAGCGATAGAACCAATTGAGTCATTGATCAAATTATCCGGCCTAGGATGGCTTTGATGCCTCACGTTTATTGTGGAAAGACTCACTCCTACTCATAGGAACCGGCGTTATAAGAATCTCTATTACAAATTCACCATTAAAGAGCACTCTATGGAATTTTGGTAGAGAAAGAGAGGGGAGAGAGCTTATATTTTCTTTTAGTAACAGAAAAATAATAATAAAAGATCTAAGAAATATGCGTATTCTATTTTTATTCAAATAAGAATATTTCTTTATTCTATAATAAATAAGAAGTGATCCTTAATTACTCAAAATCATTAAGAGAATAAATGCACTAAATCATATAAATAAATAAAAAATGGTATAGATACATACAACTAATTTCTAATATTTTTTAATGATAGAATATATAGAAATAAATCTCGAGTTTTCATTATTCAATTGGCGTACTAAATTTATTACAAAAATTTTAATAGTATATGAATTGTCATTATTCAATTGATATATTAGAATTTATCATAAATAAATTAAATATATTTACTAATTAAATAATTATAATTCGAATACATTTAATATAAATTTTAGAAGACCTATTATTATTCTTTCTCCTTCGTATTAGGGATATATTTTGGGTCATGCAACACTTTGACACCCAGTAGGACTACGGGCCAAAATGTCTTAACAGAGTCAAAATAAGTTAAAACACTACAAATTAGCTTATTAAAAGATTAAAAAAAATGTTTACATTTCCTTTAAAGTACATTAGTGTTAAAGTGCATTAGTGGGGCCTTTTCTTTTTTTTTTTTCCCCCTTTCACTTTAATCAAAATTTTCATGATAAATTTTGACAAACTTGAAAGGGAAAGGAAGATTATCAACCTCACCCGGGTCTACGAGTCTACTCGGGTGCACATTATTGTTGTTGAACAATACGACTCATTGACTCTTCATATTTGAATAAGACCATTATGACAAGTCATGTATTAGCTAGGCTATCCAATATCCATGCCATAATTGTTGAGAAAATTGACAATTCAACAAAATGAAGTACGCAATAAGTGATTGGAACAAATAATATTTCTTCATCTGTAATTTTATTTCAGTCCTTCATTAAAGTTGTAACTGACTGAGACAAGACTACATCGTGCTGTCAAAAACAACTAATTGTATCTTTAATAAGTAGTCGTGCTATGAGCGCAATTTTTTTTTCTTCTTTTTTTTTTCCGGAAAAAAAAAACACATTGAAGTACTAAATCATGCATGACAACATGTAAATAATAAATTTGGTCCAAATACAAAAAGGGTGCAGTAGTTTGCAAGGAATGAATGGCATTAATTTAATTAATACCTTTATTATGTAGAATTGGGCTTGCTCTTAATAGAAATATAAAAATTGAGCTGCTTTTCATATTTGTGGGGTTCATATCTTTCTTTTGGGATTAATAAATTGTGTTGACTTAGGCAGTGGCGGCCCTGAATCCGATGCTTTGCTCCAAAGTGAAAAAATAAAAATGTAGTAATTTAGATGATGCTTCGCCAAAGATAAAAAGAATAAATTTCAAAAAGAAAAGAAAAGGAAAAAAAAAAAAAAGGGCTAATATTAGCTTATGAATTATTTTGTATACTAGGCTTTATGCCCTAGAGTGGATGACCTCTAGTCTCAGCATCCTAGGATTCCCAAAGTCTCTCTTGCTTCATAGTATGCCACCAAAAGGTCCTTGCTCCTAGTCCTAGACTATGAAATATGAATCAGTAAACATGATACAAGACACTCCTTTTCGTTAATAACTTTCCCAATATACATTGAAAAATGTTAAAGCGTTATGGTGATTAGATGATACTTTAACTTAATTTAATCAACCTGCAATAGCTTAATTTGGATGCCTTGGAAGAGGATAAAGAAAAGTACTGTAATATTCTCTCATCCTATACAGCTTATTAGTCAAGCTCAGGGCCTTGTATTCATTATCAGAGCAACTTTAGCAGAAGTTAAAATTAATGATTTGAAAAAGTTTGTGTTTATATAATCTTTGACAAATTACAATCATTACTAATGGAACCTAAACCCATCCCGATGACTGATGATGTGCCTTCTATCAAGTCCGAGGAACCTGAGTTTGTCATATCACAATGCTGTGGATTCTGTTACCGTAATGCAACTTTTGTATACTCACCGGCTTATGCGGAGGCTTTAAAGATTTAAAATTCAAATGATCCTTGAAATATTTAATATGTAATAATTTATCTTTAAAATTTTAATTATAGTAATTAAATATATGAATTTTTTGATTTGTAACAATTTAGTCCTTAAATTATTTAAATTGTGATATATTATTAATTTTTTTGACTAAAAGCACATGTGAGTAGTACATGATAACATCTGAGAGTGTATTTAAAAAATAATATAAAATTTCAAACATAAAAATAAATAATCACATGAATTTTTTTTTCGAATTTGCAACTCCAAAAACCTTAAAAAATATAAATAATACATCTTTCTTTCTCTTGAAATCTTTTTATTTAATTTATTTTCCTTTAAATATACTTTCAAATAGTACAACATACTCATCGCATTTATTTTTGGTTAAAAATTTAATAGCATATTGTAACTTAGACAGTTTATGAACTAAATTGATTCAAATCAAATAATTTAATAGCTTAATTACTACAATTGAAAGCTTGAGAACCAAATTGTCAAAAATTGGATAATTGAGGACCATTTGTGCCATAAATCTTTCAAAAAAGAAAAAGAAAAAAAAACCAACTAGATGTTGTATAAGCACTTAAGGAAGGTGCCAATGAAAACTGACATGGAAGGAGAATTTTTTTGGGCCATTTATAGTACTATTGAAGATTTATATTTCTTAAACATCCACTTATGGAATCTTATAATTCTTTCATAGAAATTAAAGTGCTTTGTTTAATTTCGATATCTTAGTTAATGTTTATCAATAAATTGATCATGCATCATATTAAAACTACTGATATACTAATAGACAGACACGTTATGTAGTATTAGCATCATATGGTACTCTATAGTAGTACTCTAAAATCTTAATTGACAATGACAATATTAAAAAACTAAAAATAGTGCTAAGTGAGTATGGACACCGTAAAGTGCGGAATACTAAACAAGGTATTAGTTTCTAACTAGACGATTATAATTAAAACACTCTCTCACGAGGGTCCCACACAAACTATCACTTCATTATCTAGTAAAAAACTGACACCTCAATATAGTAGGTCCAATACATGTCCCATATATAGTGTCACTTCATCATCTTCTAGTAAAAAACTAATATTTTATGTAGTGTTTGGCATCTTAAAGTACCTCATAATAGTCATAGAGTAATGAGTAATGCTATAGAGCATCATTAGTGCTTAACACCACATGAGGTGTAATTCTGTTATTGAGTGATTACACTCAATAAACTAGATCCTACATAGTTTCACCTTAAGTGTAATTATAATCAATCGGTAAAAGGCTAATACACATGTCCCATATATAGTGTCACTTCATCATCATCTAGTAAAAAACTAACACTTCATGTAGTACTTGGTATCTTAAGATGCCTCATAATAGTCAAAAAGTAATGAGCAACACTATAGGGTATCATTGGTGCTTAATATCACGTAAGGTGTAATTATGTTATTGGATAATTATACTCAATAAACTAGGTTTCACATGGTCTAATCTTAAGTGTAATTATAATTAGTTAGTAAAAGACTAATACCTCATGTGATGTTGTGCACCGTATAATGCCCATTAGCATTACTAAAAAATAATCAGACATTTCTAAATTTTATGTGATGTGTGGTATATTTATTAGTTGGTCATGATTTTAGATACCAAAAAATTAAATGAGTAATACTATTAAATGAGTAATAATATGAAGTATTATTGGCGCTTAATATGATATGAGGTATAATTTTGTTATCGAGTGATTCTATATAAGGTTATCTGAAATATAATTATAATCAACCTATAATAAATTGACTCGTCATTAATAATACTCAAATTGGATATATCATTTGAGTTCCTTTGAATAAGAATTGCCCATCTATTGTTTTCCTCAATTTGTCGTTTAGACGCGTATCATACAACATCATGACTTAGATAGTGAAACTTTGACTGTTTCCCATATTAATTTTGATTGTAGCACTAGTACACATAAATCTCCTTGTCTCCCTTTTTATTTTATTTTATTTTCTTTTTTAGAAAACGTTTCGATCATAGTGAAATTGATCTGATAACTTATTTCCATGCCACATCTGCAAAACTTGCCTCTCCAGAGACCCTCGTTTCACTTTCTTACTCCAAAACAATATAAAGCTTTTTTTCTCTTGTTGGTTTTCCAAGTAGTGCTGAATATAAGCCACCAACCAACGCCAGAGGCCGGCACTGCCCTTCTAGTCGTCTACCATTGTAAGTGCTTAAAACCCCAGAGAGGCCGACCCGTGGTGTGGCAATGGAATTTTAATGACCAATGTTATAGTTATTTTTCTAACATTGTCTTCCAATTGGACACCTTGCTAAGCAACAAATGGAACTTCCACATATTCAAGCTCCATTCCAATTTCCGGGCCTTCTGGTAGTTGATACCCTCTCTTTTATTCCCAGGTGCCAGCTCAAATAACATCCAATAATGCTAGGCCATCGTTGATTTAGTCAGGCCTCAAGTAATTCATTTTGGACACTAACAATTGATCTTACAATAAAGTTAAGTATAAAGATTCAATTATATGAGTATAGTACATCCATGTCACACTGCAGCCTACTAACTAAGATGGCATATAAGTATAGCCAAAAGGATGCCCACTCCACATACTAGTCTAGTACTACTTTGTATAACTTGTAAGAACTAAAAATGGCTACTACTACTTCACCTTCAACTACTATTGAGCCTTCCTCTAAACTTGGCTTGCCCACTGAACACTCAATAGTATTGGAAGAAGGAAAAGCCAATAATGGCTTCCAAGAATTCTCCATGAAAGTTGATACACCTCCTTCTAACTTCCAAAAGGTAACATGTTTCAAACTGAGACTGAGAAATCTAGTTAAGTACCACTAGCACTAACATTCTTTTTCTTTGTTTTGTGTAAATAGATAGTTGCAGAGCTCATTGGTACATACTTTCTCATATTTCTTGGCTGTGGGGCTGCTCTCGTCAACAAAGTAGAGCCCCTTACAATTGTGGGAATAGCAATAGTTTGGGGTCTTGTTTTGATGGCTGCCATTTATGCACTTGGCCGGCCATGTCTCTGGTGCCCATTTCAACCCTGCTGTCACCATTGCCTTGGCCACTGCTACCAAATTTCCCTGGAAACATGTGAGACAACAACACTACACTAAACTACGTCATAATCTTATCTTAAATAATCGAAATGAATAATGTAAAAGCATTTGCAATGCAATCATTTTTAATGATGAATGGTGATGTCGTACAGGTGCCCATGTATGTCGTTTCACAGCTTCTTGGTGCCACGCTGGCAAGCCTGACCCTCAGGGTGCTGTTCAGTGACCAAGACAATCTTCGTTCAATAATGACTCACTACTCTTCTCCAACTACTGATCTTGAAGCCATCACATGGGAATTCATCATCTCTTTCCTTTTGATGTTCACAATCTGTGGTGTTGCCACTGATCACAGAGCTGTATGATTGGTCTATATTTCATAACTTGACTAGTTGACAATTAAACTGTCACAATTTTTAGTCTTCATTTTTTTTTCCCCCCTTGAGGAAAACAGAGCAAAGACATCTCCGGATTGGCGGTAGGAGCTGTACTTTTGGTCAATGTTATGGTAGCTGGGTAATGCTCTTTCCTCAATACTCTATTACATCACATAAGGACGAAAGGTTCAATGACATTGCCAATATTTCCAAGGATATTATTGGTATTTTGAAATTTTGATATGGATATGGGGAGAAATTTTTTTTTTTTTTTTCCAGAATATGATAGAGGGAGAAATGTTTCTGTTTTCGGGATATTCATAGATATCTGCGGGTATCTATAAATATCACGATATTTGTAGAATTATACACATAATATTGAAAATAATTGGAAAATTTTCTTTTTCTTTTCTAAAAAACTTAATTTATGGCTCATTTTCTTCTCTTTTGTTAAAAAATAAAAAGTTATTATTGTTATTTAATTTAAACTTATTAAAAAACTAAAATCTAAATTACGGATTGACACTAGAAAGAGATCAAAAAACACACATGTTGCACATTAGCAACTACATAAAAAATTATTCGAGAGACATATTATCTTGACAACTGTATTATTTGGAATTATTAGATTAAGAACAGAAGTATGGAACCTACTTAATATTTTCCAATCTCTTAAAAAATTCTTTTTAACTCATTCTTATATTAAAGACACTTAAAAGTTTGATATTTTTGACATTTAATAAGTATATTGTAATTTACATTATTTTATATATTCTTAGTAGATAGTTATAGAATATCGTAAAATAAAAACACAATTAATATATAATAATGTTGATTTTCTAGCATATATGTAACATATAAGAAAAAAATATTATCATATTCAAACAAATATGTGTTATTTTTGTTATTAATACAATTCAAATTAAGTAATATTAGTTGTTTTAGTATTTTATAAATTTTAATAATAAAAGTTAGTATTATTTTCAAGATATGTATCTTTTTACGGGTATCCTTTAATATTGATATTCTCGTCGACATTATCAATGAATCAAATCTTTGATAACTTTATCATCGACATTTTTGTCCTTGATCAAATTATGGATGTGAACTAGTGTTTTTTTAGAAGATAAATGAATAATGTGTTTATTAGTCTGAGCTCCACATGCCACGCTAATGTCTAACACGTCTATCCTTAGCGAATGTTAGTATTTTATTGCGTACTACAATAGAGTAAAGAACATTGGATTTTGCAGGCCCATCACCGGAGCTTCCATGAATCCTGCTAGGAGTTTTGGTCCTGCTCTTGTGTTGGGGATCTACACAAAGATTTGGGTCTTTATTGTAGCCCCAGTTCTTGGAGCCATGGCTGCCACCTTGGTCTACAGAATTCTCCGAGTCATCAAGCCAGAAAAATCAGAGTGCACCAAGAGTGTATACAATCATTTGTATCTGAAAGCCGAGCCATAGATATTTGAGTCCTCAAAGAGAGAATTTCTAAGGGACTCTTCAATATAGATGGAACTCTAGGATATCCTTATGATCATACTCAACTAAATTATTGAATGACTCGACCTTTGCCAACTTGGGATTCAATGAAATAATGTATCTTATGGGGTCTAGAATCTTGAACATGTCTAGCTAAACTTCCCATTTTAGGATACAAAGGTATCTTATACCTATTCTCCTTTTCTTTACTTTTTTTTGCTTGAAATATCTTGCAGATATGTCTTCCAAGTTCAACAATTTATGACACATACGGCAGTAAATAATAATCTACACAGAATTTGGGTACTTAAAATCGTGATAGATTATCTGCTGATTAATAGTCAAAGCACAAGCCTGAATTTATTCTAGGACTACACATTCTATCTTAACTATCTACTCTCGCTTATGAGGACAACATTTACTATACAACAAAGCTACATTATATGATACAAGGGAAACAATGATGGCCACGGAGCTTCCTGCATCCTATTAGGAAAATATCACACATTAGAGATCAACTGCTGTGTCGGGTCAAACAGGGTGAAGGAGAAGAAACGGGTCGAAAATGCATTTTGTGGAGTAAACTTCCACCTTCCCTTTGCCTGTTGGATCCAGTCAACAATGCGTTTTTCACCTGCGGTTTTGCTAGCTCAAGTCTAGATGTTTCCTTTCCTTTCACCTGTTAATAAAGAAAAAACTGGGAATTACAATTTTTGGGCCACTATTAGTAAACACATTAGTCAAGTACCTCAAGAATCAGAAAATTTGGTGGCATATGAGACCAAAGCTCTGAATTGATTCAGCAAAATGAAGCACTAGAAACTTTATTCAAAGTTATTCAAAGAGCTGGTAGTGCACACAGCACATTGTCTTAGTATTTGAGTAAATAATTGAAGAGTGCTTACCCAGTTTGAGATAGCCTCCTCCAGTTTATTATTTGGTGAGACTGAGGATGTCTCTGCAAATAAGAACTTGCCCCAATGCCATTATCCTCGCTCACAAACTGCTCTGAGTAATTAGTAGCTGAAGGAGACCAAACAGGAACAACACCCCCATCTCGCTCTCTCCTAGTAGTACTCGAAGATTCTGCTGTTGAATCCTCAGCAGCGTGTTGCAGCTCGGTTGGATTGTACTGTTGTGGCTGAGTGTTGCCATGAATAGTCTGCACTTCCCCTTGGGTTAACACGTCTCTTCTTGGTCCTTGATTCACCACTACATTTGTTGGCACTTCAGCTCGGCTATCTACTGCTGAAATTCGAAAATCCAGAGAAGATTCTTCCTCTTCAACTCTTAACAAAGAAGAAGTCATGCTTGGGACCATCTGATCTTCATAGCGCCGAGTTGTAGTAGGTGGATTGTTCCTAAGGGGTTCATGGTTTTCCTCCATTTGTATGTCGTGAGGAAAGGCAATCACGCCTGATTCAGAGGAGTCTCCAAGCCCTTCCTCAGTTCCATTCTCAATCGTGGCCCTTGAGGCTGCTTCTTGCTGCCACATTTCTGATAGTGCTTCTTGCAATCTGGCTTTTGCAGCATCTAGTCCTACAATGGGAAGAGGATAGTTTGATCCCAGTTCAATTCCAGCAGCTTGAAGTACAGATTCTGGTGCATTCCAAGGATGGTGAATCCATTCAGTTGGCAATCTGGCAAGTTCAGGAAGCCACCTCCGTACATACTCTCCATGAGGGTCAAATTTATATCCCTCAAACTGTAGCAGCAAATAAACACGAAATCTTTTATAAAAAAACTCAAAAACAATCTTTTAAACTTTTCGAAGGAAAGATGGTTAATTATATCGCTCTGCAAATGCGTCACTTGAGCAAATGAAATAGCAATCTACAGAACAAGTAGGAGCAGTGGCTCAAAACAGCAGAACTGGATTCATTTAATTGCTGAATGCTGGAGATTTTGATCATTAAAAGCAAGTGGAATACATCTAAACTAGAAAGAAAGATGGTTTGTGTTTGTGTATCTACGGGCAAAGCACTCTCCGAAAGTTCTAAGTTCAAGAATCAATACGAAGAATCCATACCTGTGGATTATCCATGCGGTCGAATTCACGGCCATCAGGGAGAGTACCAGATATATACTGCCAACCAAGAGCGTCACTCTCCAGATCAGCATCCAATAGAGTGTCCCAAAAATACTTCATTCCCCACCTCCATGGAAGTTGCAAAACTTTCACAAAGAAACTCGACACTACTACTCGTATCCGATCATGCAGCCAGCCAGTGGCCCACAACTCCCTCATGCCAGCATCCACCAATGGGTATCCAGTTCTACCTTGCCTCCATGCCTTGAAATAGTCCTCATTCACAACCCATGGAAAGAACTTTAGATGCCCAAGAAGGGGTCTTTCATGGCTGTAAGGATGATTAAAACTCAAGTATCTTGAGTACTCCCTAAGACCAATTGACTTTAGAAACAAGTTCACACTCTCTTCACCAGCCTTGTTTCCTTCGTTAGCCCACAAAACCTGCTTGATCCGGACAAGATGGAACACTTTTCTCACACTTACCTCCCCAAAATGCAAATGCGGAGAGAGAAGTGAAGTAGTAGCACTATCAGCCTTCCTGTGATTTTTTGAGTACTCAATGAGTCGCCCATTAATAAAATTTGTCAGAGCCTTATCAGCATTGCTCCACCCAGGAGACCAAGCTCGAGCAAGGAGCGCATTACTTCCCTTTTCTGACTCATCTTCAAAAACCAATGTATCAGGATGACATCTTGATGCTTCACCTGAAAAAGTTGAAGAATGTCAAATGGGGACAGAGACCTTAAAAGTATGAACAGGGAAACCCTTTTAGAAGTAAGCACAGGAACATAAAGAATTTGCCACTAGATTTTTAGAAGTAAGCACAGGAACATAAAGAATTTGCCACTAGATTTGGATGCATTTATATATATATATATATATATATATATATATGGCACCCTAAGTATTTTTTTTTTTTACCTATACATAGGTATCAATTTGGCCAATGAAAATTTAGTATGCATATTTTTTTATTATAAAAAATAAGACAGAGAAAGAGCATTAATGATGCACATTTTTTCATACACTTCATCATAGTCATTGAATCACCATTAGACGATGATCCAACGGCTAAAAAAAAATACCTACTCATAGGTAAAGAAAAAAAATATTTATTGAATTGGGAACCATATATATATATATTCTTATATATATATATATATATATATTCTTAGTTACATATTTTAGTTCCAAGTTCAAACCTGAAATTATTCTCTTAGGTGGGAGAAGTGGGGCTTCCGGGTCATATGGCATGCTAAGGCATCTTTCCCAGAAAGCTGCAAAGGTTGAGAATGGTCGGCCATGGGCATCATTAACATCCCACGGTTCATAGAGCAAATCCGCATTAAAGGAACGCACAGCTATGCCTTGAGCACTTAAAACCTCCTTTGCTCGATGATCTCTAACAAGAGACAAGGGGTCTGAAATACCAAATAAATTCACCAATAAAATAAAATAAGGAGAACTGGTTTTAAGTCCCCAAAAACTTGTGCAATGGCTAACTCAAGCATCTTTAAGTAGTGTTTACAGA
Organism: Parasponia andersonii; assembly: GCA_002914805.1. Lineage (NCBI taxonomy): Eukaryota > Viridiplantae > Streptophyta > Magnoliopsida > Rosales > Cannabaceae > Trema > Trema andersonii. Next base: position 85,899 of record JXTB01000120.1, read on the forward strand.
ATGCTCCTTTTCAATTCAACCAAGCTGAAATAACATACATCTTAACTAAGTGATCATAATTCCTATCATATCATATTATCGGCCAAAATATTTACCTCAGTATTTTAAACGGGCAACATTAAATCAGCAAACCAAGAAAAAAACATATAAGTTAACAAGCAATTTCACCGAGTGCTGGAAGAGAATATCTTACAATTCAGGAAACTATGAAAAAGCCAAAATCTTTGGTTGTACTAAGATAATAGTCAGTACAAACTTAATCCACCACTCAATTTGGATATTTACCAACCAAATGAGATAAATCTATAGGAGAAAAGGAAAGTAATTATAATAGTATCCCAGAACTGATATGTTTATAAACATACAAGAATATGAATAGATTCATTAAAAATAGAAGTTTCATGATTATGCTCTGAGGGAAAAAAAAAAAAAGAAGAAGAAGAAGATTAGTAATAAAAAAAAAACTGACCATATAAGTGGTTGAAGAATAGCTGATTAGCACCAGTAAACTTAACAACCTCAAGTAGAGAAGAAACACTATCAGTGGATCTTTTGGTGATGAGAGAAGTACCAAGACTTCTCAGAGATGAATCAAGATGAGCCAAACTTTGCTTAAGCCACCACCTTGACACCCTTCCAGGATAGTAATGGCCTTCCTCCTCAGGTGCCCATATAAAGACAGCAACCACAGCACCAGCTCTAACTCCAGCTGCTAAAGCTGGATTATCTTCTACCCTTAGATCTCTCCTGAACCATACTATGCTACACCCACCTCCTGACATCTCCCACCCCCCAAAAAAATAAATAAATAAAATAAAATCCACCACCAACCCCCCCCTCCCCCCCTTAAGCCTGCAAATTGAAAAATACTCTCTCTCAACTAAATACCATATCCCACCTCTCTCTCTCTTTCTATGAGGCTGATCAAGGGGGCTGTAACTGATCCAAAAGCTTTACCTTTGTGTATAGTTTCTCTGGTCACATGAAGATAAAGATGGGACTTTTAAGCCATTGGGAAGAAAAGTTGCATCTGATTACCACTTATCTTTCTCAATAGTTAACAAAATTATGTTCCCACTATTTTTATTTTTTTTCTTCTTTTGAATGGGGTGAAATTCTTTCCCAATGCTTTTTGGGGTTAATCTTTCTTAGACTAGTGGCAACAACATGGGCCCTTTGAGAAGGAGGGAGAGAAAGATGGGCTGGAAGAGTGAGTGAATAGGATTGGTGGGCAAGGGGATACAACAAATTGATGGGCAAACAAAATTTCAGCCACAACTTTCATTTCTAGATTTTCCAATTTTATTATTTTATTTCCCTTATCCTAAGGAACAAAACAAAACAGTACAAAATAAATCCTACCCCCTCTATCTATCCAGTCCCTTCTTTAATCAACTCTCCTGTGACAGGGTGGAAATTTTTGGTAAAATGACAAATTGCTTAAAAATTATCATCATTCATCATTATCATTTTGAACTTAAGTCATTAATTGGGTTGCAAAATTGCAAAAAAAAAATATGCATATATATATATATAATAAAAATAACATTAGAGTCACTCATAATTTACACACAAAAAAATTTATAATAGATAATATAATAACAATCTTTGCATTTAAAATTTTAAATGATACAAAAAAAATTATAAGAAATAATATAATAATAATCTTTGTATTTATAATTTTAAATGATGTGTTCCATAAAACGTCTTTGATAATCATACCACATCGTTTAGTTCACGTTGTTCTATAAATTATGAATGTCTTCGATATTATTGCACTATTCAATGAATAAACCAGAGTACCCATTTGTGAAAATGTCCTATATACTTGTTATTTGCCAAACTCTCTGTGTCATATGCAGGAAAAGGGCAGGTTTAGGTCTTTATTAATATCTTAAGCAGTTTTAGCTTTAAAACTGATTCTGGGTAGGCTTGTTTGGCAAATAGAGGGATTTTGGTAATGAGATGAGGGGGACAGCCAGCATGGGAGAGATAGGAACGATGACTAAATGGTTTTCGGCCTTTTTCTTGAGGTGGGTTAAGGCTCTTATAAAAGCTCAGATTCCATTTTTGTCACTGTTCAAAGTGATTTATGATGTGGTTCTCATCTCCTCTCTCTCTCTCTCTCTCTCTCTCTCTCCATCGCATAAACAAAACGTTCTTTGGCACTTTGAAAAGAAAAGGTCCTGTAAGTATATATTACTAGACTGAAATCAATTTGCATCAATTAAAAAAAAAAAAATTGGTTTAGTTAGAAATAAACATTTCAATTTATACTTTGCTAAATGTGCTACTTAAAAAGTATTTATCAGCTAAAAATTTGCCGTCGCATATTAAGTTTGAAAGTGTAAAATCTGTGTCATATTTACTCGTGTTTATGAACAATTGTTTTCACTTTTCATCCAATTTTTATTCAGATTTTTATTTGTAGTAGGCACGTCCGTGTAGACAAAGGAAAGCAAGAAATAAAAAGAGAAGAAAAGAAAGATAAACCAAGTGAAATCCCTTTAAAAAAAAAAATCTGTTTTGTCTTCATTATGTTTCTTTGATCTTTAAAATGACCAATTTAACAATATTACTAACACTAAAATAATTAGTATACTAATTTGTAAAAAGAAATGTTGATTTATTTTTGTCTGATAGAGTAAAGATAAATAGAAGTACTTAATCTCCTCTTACAGTGCCCACAGCAAGTATGGATCTGAGTTCTGAGCCAAAAAAATTGATAGCACAACAACTTCATGATTGATGAATGATAGAGTTGTTCGTCCTAAATTTCTTGTTTGGTAATGTTACACGCATAGAAATGTCTCAGTAATCCGTAGTTTTAGTTTTAATATTTTTATGGCAAAATGTAACATTTATGCATTCTTTTGTCTTCTGCTCAACTTTTCCAATTTTCTGCCCATTGTAGATTGGAAACAGAATAGGTCCCACAAATATTAACTTCATGAATCGTGATCTTTCTATTTTCTTTGTTCGGTCCACTTAAATATAGTAAATCATGACGTTTCTGCAAAGCCCTTAAAAGCTCTCCTGACCATATTAATTGAACTATGAATCTAAGATCTTCCTTTTTACGTTGTACCCTATATAATGAAAATAACATTTTTTTTTTCTTTGTTGAAGAAAAAAAAATATTTTGATGTTTAAATCAAATGGAACCTTTTTATTTTTCACTTTTTTCGTTCTTTTATAAAAATGTTAAGAACAGAAACATCTTCTCAATCAATATTACGTGATTAAATAACTCCAAAACAAGAGTGTATGTTGTTATTAGTATTTTTTTTTTTCCTTCTTTTTATGTCATGTGATTTCCATTCCCCCACCCACCTTATTTTATCCCTGTTACATATTTGATAAGACATATGCGGTACTGTGGTAACATAACATAGACGGTAGAGTCATTTCACGACCCTTTTTGTTTAGGCCTACTTTTTCATGCTGTATCATGTTCATGTATGCCTATTCTTTATGTAACAAACAACCGTTCACTAAAGTAGACTTGAGAACCGCTCATTGGATTTACCCATTTATGCATTGTTTGTAGCCCACTTTGTTTTCTAGTTACTCTGTTTATGCTAATAAGCAAGTAATTGTTTGATAAACTTTGAGTATATGATTAGATTAGTCATTAGAATTCTTCGTGCTCTACAATCTATATATATTTGAATACTAAGAAAAATAAAAATAAAAGAAACTACTTTATGGGCCTATGGTGCATCTCTACAGACTCCAGGACCCAATTTGATTGTTACAGCCAGCACATTAAGGCCGTTTTCCATTACTAGGCTGTGGTCGCTACGATTCAGTACCAAAATCCAAATTAAGCGCATGTAGACAATAACATTAATTGTCATAATATATATGGTCCAAGTATTATAGTGTATACACATTTGGGATTTGTAATGAATCCCTTAATCATAGCTATCAATCTCAGACTGCTGATTGATTGATTCTACAAACCCTTAATTACTTATTCCCTAAATCATGAGTGTAATTTGTTTTATTTTATTGATCCCATTAAGTAAAGGCTTTTGTGCTCATTGTAAACACATAAGAAAGGAAAAAAATAAAAATAAAAAGAAATATTTTTCTTTGTATCTCTCTCAATAATATTTATTTATTTTATACCGTTTATCTAATTTCTATTATATTTTTGTTTTAATTTATTCTAATATCTAAATTTTCAGATAAACAAATATCGATATTTTCAATACCACATTGAAAAAAATTTTCAATAAATAAATTTATGCTCTGCTTTTAAGGCTATATATACCCTAGTCAAAATTATGTGCTCACGGTTGAGTACGGCACCCAAAAAAAAAAAAAAAAAAAAAAAAGGAAAATGCACCCAACGGACCAAATTCTAAACGGAAGCTTGAGATTGAACCGCACCGTAAATGGTCATAATATAAGCTATACGAATTTAGGAGAACTTTGCAGACTAAAAACCTGATTTCGATAAGATATTTGTGATCCGAGATGGAGATATCCTCCGTACTAATGTACTCAAAGACAACAAGGCACTATTTATACATCAAATTTGTGATGACTATTAAGATACGACCCCATAAAACACACGTGAATCACTAGTGAGTTTCAGCAAATAAATATGCTCCATCTAGACAAATGAAAGCTTAAGTTAGCTAGATCCTAGAGGCAGACATGCAGGGTCTGATACATACACATATCTTTTCCTAGTGTAGATATATATCTGATCCCAGATTTTTGACATACATATGTCTTCTTATGACAAAATCTGTGTGTCAGTGTTATTTAATAATTAGCGAACACATGGACGTTTTGAAGTTGAAAGCGAAATGTGATGTATTGCTAATTGGCTAGTATCATATTAGTTGTCAATTACAATTTGAGTCTAAAATCTAAGGGCACAAAAGTTAACGTCCTTGTTCTCAAGTTTATATATATATATATATATTCGCCCTCATTTCTGACCAATGGAGACAGGTCAGTGTTTATTATGTTAAACCCCCTTAAAGGTTAAAATTTATAATTGAATTTATAGAGGTTCTTAATCACTCGTAATCCTGCATTCATAAAAAATTAGTTAATTAGGAGATTAAAAAGGATGGTTATAAAAATTTTCGTAAAGATTCCGAAGAGAGAATAGAAAAGAAAATATAAAATGAAAAAGAAGAGTATATATTTATAAGTAAATAAGTAGTGTTTAATCAATAGAAAACTTCAATAAATAATTAATAATTATCTTTTGGATAACCTAGTCAAAATAAATATTTATTAAATAATATTTGATTTGAAATTACTTATTTTTTTAGGAATAGAGGGATCTCATAAACATATAAAGACCTTTTGTAGACTACATATATGCCCTAAAATGACCAGAATTTTATCACAACAAATATTATTAATATTATTATTATTATTATTATATTATTTTTATTTTAAGGAAATAATACAATAATAATGACAGTTTGACTGTAGCTTATAAACATATGAATATGCTGGTCTACTTGTGACCGTTATCTACTATTTTGTTGAAAATATGATAATAGTGATCTAATGGTTATAATGAAGTACATGAAAAGACGTGTATCATTAATGTTTTTTCTCTCTCTTACTTTTTACAATAAAAAAATATATATGCTAAATTTTCATTGGCCAAATTGATACCTATGTATAGGTAAAAAAAAAATACCTACTGGATATATATATATATATATATCCTTACATATGTAAGCGATGCACCTTAATAACATTTTTGTCAAATTTGAGAATGTGGTAACACCAAAAAGAAATATATGATCCTTAAATATTATATTATATGATCAATGTACTCTTATGTATATGTAAACCCATGCATGCAAAGACAATTAGGACTCGAGATATAACCAACTACATATTCGGGGTACATGCCATGTGGGTGTATGGGTCCGTTTTTCATCAACTTGGTTATTGCTGCTTATGCTATGCTGTTCGCTATATATGGTCCTCAGGCTCGGGGGTCCCCCGGCCTCCATCCCATCCCTAATTAATAGCTCTACCAAAATATAAACCAGTACCAGCACTATAATCTGATAATATATTGTCTAGTACAACATGATTTCTACCGAAAATAAAAATCCAAACTTATCTAGTTTTAATTTCGTAACAATTAATGGTATAGCTAGGAAAGTATAGTTTTGGTACTTTGTATATATTTCTGCTATATGTAATCATACTTAAGACGTTTTAAGTAGGATAAATACCTCTAACAAGACCAAGAGAATTATGAAGCTAAGCAATGAGTATAACCCTACGTACTATGACGACCTAAATTCTAGGCCACCGGTAGAATAAGAATTTCACTTATATTACAAATTCTTAATTATTTTATAAATATCTAAGAAAATTTCAATAAGTGAATCACAAACTACAGTTGTGCATACACCACTTCTATATAGACTGAAAGATAAATACTCATAAAAATCTATAGCATATTTTAAGTCATACATTATCGTCATTATTACCAAGTACCGAAAACAAATAAGGTTTTGTAGACATAATATAAAATAATCATTCTGGTTTCATACTAATCAAGTTCTATTATTCACTAAATAACTAAGTTTGATCTTCTAGCATTACCAAGCTAATTGATGTAACCAACTAGCCTTCAGTCCAGACTACTGCTGACTCCCAGAACCCTGAGCACCACATGAGAGGGGAAAAGGGTAGGGTCAATATGAAAATACTCAGTAGGAAACCAATTACTCTTTTGGAAAACTGTTTGTGCTTTTGAAAATCATGCATGATTAGTTATTTATGAAGCAAGCGTATAAACCACGTATTATTATGTTCCAAAATCAATAATATAATTCATATATATATAAACATAAAATCGTATATCTAAACCATACAATACATGATATAAATCACCCAAATCCATGAGTTTTCATCCTCCATCACGAATAAGAGCAACCTTTACTCCGCGTGAAATAATACTCTGACCTAAACTACATGATCATGTATCCTAGAAGCTAGTTTCCTGTGAGGGTTTATGGTCTCTTACTGAAGATGGGATCATAGCCACCTAATAGAGCTCCAACGCAGGTTTACATACTTGCACCGAATGTGGGGTCATAGCCACCTATACTTATCCATGATACTAAACTAGTGCTCAAAAATGATTTTATGACACGCGCAGTATGAATTAGTCCAAAATCCTCATGCAGTCATTTTTATTCTAAAACGTCACATTTTTCCAAAAAAATTGTCAAAATCAAATAAATAATATTTAATTCATGAAATTTTGATAGTAAGTAAAATAATCCAAATAAATTCAATTTTTGATAAAAGTATGTAATCGATCCCCTACCTCGTAGTTAGACCTAGCTAATGTATGCACGTGGTACTCTCAATTGCACAATTGAACACTTAATGGATGCTAAGAATTCTCGGCTCCTTTACTTTGAAAAAATAAATTCTTCACTAGAGCCCCAACTACCAAAATAGAACTCATTGTTTGATATAAAATGTCTGAAATAGCTAAAATTGCTATATCGCATGCTCAATTCGGGCCTCAGGGTCAAAGTCAACTTTGACATATAAAACAAAAAAAGTCAACTCGAGTGTGTCGATTTCCCTATTACTTGAAAATTTTTCCGAAATGTCATATTTTTTTCCTTAACTTAAAAATCTGAGCCACAGACCCATTTAACACAAATACCATATTCTCTTGGTAAAATGGCCAAATCAAAGAGTTAGCTTAGAAAGATACCATCTTTAGATTCTGAATTACAGTTTCATCAACTTCATAATCTGAAAAATGTTTTAACACAAATCTTGACCTTAAATATGCCAACCATTCTTCTCAGAATTATCTTCTCATACATAATCCACACCAAAAATTATTATAACATCACTTTCTAAGAAATAATTATGATAATACCATAAATTGATTAGAAAAATGCCTATAATTTTAATTCGGTTACAAAAATACAACAAATTAAGATGCATTTTCTTACTGGAGCATCAAAATTTAGGAAATAAGGTACCAAATCAAAGAGCTCAACGAGATAAATCAATACACACTAGAAGTGTCATTGTCTGGTGATCAGAATCAAATTTGTAGCCATTAGAAAAGTAGAGATTACACTCACGGACTTTGAGCTTGCACTGCCAGGAGCTTTATTAGAGAGTTATGAAGAGTGCGGAGGTAGAGGTGTGGTGAGTACGACCTCAAGCGACCATATTTTGAGCATGGCCATCACTACATTTAAAGGGGGGAAAAGAGAAGAAAAAGAAAAGGATAAGTTAACTTATCCCCAACTTGCAAGTGCCATGTCCTTATAAGAAGGTTCCAGATTTCATTTTTCTCAAAACTCATTGAATATTAGCTTTGGTGCTCCTGGGTTTAAAATAAATATTTGTAAATAAGATTTCATTTGGCATGCAAGATAGAATATGGTATGATTTGATTATTTTAAACAGTAAGATTGGATATGATAGAATAAGATTATAGTTCAATCCTATCTCTTTTTTATGTGCTACTTTTTGTTAGGATAGGATTAGCGTCTTTTTCATATTTTTAACTAAATAATAAAATTTAAGGTTTGATTAATTTATACAAATACCACTTTACAAATTAATTTAGAAAAATACAAATTTTAAAATAAATTTAGAAAAACCACTTTAAAAGCTTATTCACAAAAATACCACTTTAAAAAAGTATATTGAAAAATACCACTTCTAGTGCTACCACTTTAATTAGTTAATTTAGAAAATACCACTTTTAAAAATTAATTTTGAAAATTACCATTTTCCATTACTTCAAAAACATTCTATTATTTTTAATCAAATTCATAATCTTAAGTCCTCAAAAGGATAAGATTATCTCCTTCTAAAAGTCATATTTTAAGAGTGAATTATTTTAATCATATTCAATACCTTTTATATGCATGCCTGAAACATAGTATTAATTTAATTATATCCTATCACATCCTTATTATGTATTCAAAATGGGTTTATTTGCTCCAGTACTCTCTATCAACATTTAAAAATTGCTTAGAGGGGTTTCCACATTCTTAAATAGCTTACACATGAGTGTTCTTGCAAAATTACTTCCCAAAATTATACTATGGCTCAATGTTGACAAAATTATTGCATTTAAGTCCAAATTTTCAAATAAAAAGTCTAAAATACCTCCTCCAAATTTTGTTGGATTTTACACATACAAAACACTAATTAACTTTCTAGCAATGCTAACTTCAATTTTAATAGTATTGAAGAAGAGGGTTGTTAGCTAGTTGTAAATAATGTGACTTATGCATTATAATGTCATTTATAGCAAAACTCCCTATTTTCTTTCTATGTTCAAAAACATGCTCATGGACAAAAGTCCACAATTGTGAATGGACGAAAGTTGACAAATATGGATGGATAAAAAATCCACTAATCTCTAATCTCACTAATCTTTTTGACCTCACTAATCTCTCACTTGAAGACTTAATTTTTATCATGTCTTCACATACGATCAATATAATAGCTCATCTCATAGCTTAAGTTGTTATCATTGTCTTTATTGACAATCATATTCTACCATATAAGTATATCATTGAAAATTGATGAATTCTGAGAATTTCATCTCGACTCATGTTGAAAGAATCTTACTGATAATTATGGTGTTGACTTCTATGTTTGACTTTTCTAGAAATCTACTAGTCATCGAAATTATTCACACCTTGCATTAATGCCAAACTAATGAGTGTGTGTAAACTTGTGAATCCTGAGTTTGCTGCTATTATACATCCTTTTTCATAGCAATTTTAGAAATCAGCGGCATTACCATGAGGATGTATATCTTTTTATCATAGACAATCTTCTATGCCTTTATTACAGAAGAAAATTTAGCAGCTTCATTAAACTTGGAATATCTAATCGAACTTGATCTACCTTTTGGGAAATTTTTTTTACATGCCCCGCGTGTCCGCATATCCAATAAACAATATTCTTCTTCTTGAAGTTTCTTCTCTTTTTGTCGATTGTCAATACTGAACTTTCAGATGATGCACTACTTCTACAATTACTTAGCCGTATATTTTCAGAAAAGAATTTGCTCATCATTCTAAAAAAATCATGGTCTCCTTCTTATATATCAGAATTGGCTTCATTTGCTCATAGGAAGATGGAAGAGACCAAATAAGTCGCAACGTTTTGTCCATCAATCTTAACTTCAATAGCCTCTAATTCAGAAACGATGTCGTTTAGGATACTTAAATGATATAATATTATTGTACCTTCACTTATATATATTGTATAAAATTACTCATTCAGGTACATCCAATTTGAGATTCCTTTCACTTAATATAACTCTTCAAGCTTTTCTCAGAATTTCTTGGCTGTAGATGTTTCAAACACATTTGTCAGAACATTTTTTGTCAAGCATATCTTTTGTACATGCAGCTCTATCGTCTAGATCTTCCTAGTCTTAATCACTAATTTTGGCTTTTTAAAAAAAAAACTATTCCCTTCAAAGCCTTACGTAGACTAAATTGAATTAATAAATCATTGACTTGAATTTTCCATAAGCTATGTCAAATTTCTCCAAATCAGTTCCGATCGGAGTTGTATACTTGATTCTTTACATATCACTTTGTATTTTCTTGCTTGAGAAACCCGTCAAGAAAGTTCTGTGGAGGGTTCAAATACTCCCAATTGAACACAACTTTCTTATACAAAACTTGTTAGACTACCACCAAGTTCTAGTATGCCGAAGAACCGACCATAACCTATCGCTCTGATACTAGTTGTTCGAAAAAATCACTTTTCCAATTGTGACTTTTTGTGTGTGTGAATAGTACTATATATATGAATAATGTCATATACGTAAATAGTATCGTACATATAAACAATGATCTCCGAAATAAATATAAAAATAGAGTAACACAACAAGATACATACTTACGTGATTCACTTAGCTTAAGTTACGTCTAGAAAATTGTTACAGATCTTTCACTATAAGGAGAAAATTTGTTATAAATATTTATAAATGCTCACTCACAATTCTGAACTCAAATACACCTAAGCACTCTCTTTTACAAGTATTTTCTCACTCACACCTTTCACTAATATTATTTGAAATCTCATTTTATACAAAAAAATTATACTTTCTTTAAAACGAGAAACAAAGAAAAAAAATACTTAAATTATTTCTAATTTTTGGGATGTTTTGATTATGCTAAGAATTTGACTATTTATAGCAAAACTCTGTCTCTTCGTTCCATGTTCAAAAACATACTCACAAACATACTCACGGACAAAAGTCTATAAATATGAATGGATAAAAATCTACAAATATAGGTGAACGAAAAATCCACAAAAGTGGTTGCATGTTCTTTTTGACCTCAACATCTATCTAACTTATAGATAGGAAACAAAAGGCACGGATTTCATTTTCCCTATATATGTAAAGAAAATTTAAAAAATTATAATTAAAATTTTGTGTAGCCAAAATTTAATACTTTTAAAAGAATAATAATAGTACTTAAGATTGTGGAAAGTCGTACTAATTAATAATACGTATTTAAGGACGTTTATGCGAGTACTGCCTCTCTGGATCGGAGTTGGTATCCGAGGTTCCAATAATTTGATTTGATGTCTTATTTCTCCCTACTTTTAAACTTAAATCTTGATCATTGCCTCGTGATGTGAGCCTATATATGCTTTGCTAGTTGCTACCAATGGGTATTCCTACTCCAACTTGCAAGCGTGAATTAACCATATAATATGTATCTATCCATCTGTACCTCGCCATGGTATTTATTTCACACAAATAATAATTTGTCGGAAAAAAAGGGCAAAACTTTACCAACTCATGTAACAAATACTTTGCGTGTCTAGTGCATGCATGAGTTTTCTAGCTATATATTTATGTGTATGTACATATTTATATAGAGTCTGTAAAAATAAAATTTCCACTTCAAAATAAAAATTCCGGGGAATTAAAGAGAACGTATTATTATTATTTATAGTTGGTCCTTTTTTCACCTTGTATTATACAGACTTGTCCTTAATATTACAAATAACAGAAATTTTGCTGGAACTAGCCTGTATAATATTGTATGTCTAATTTTTTTTTTTTCAAACGTTAATAAAAAAAAAAAACACTAACGTACGCATTTTGGCCATTGGAAATTACGTCCAATGGAAGATGGCACATGCTGGTTAATTGTCGTTTGTATATAAGAAAGGCACGATGATACTGCTGTCGTCTTAATTTGCAATTAGATAGTTAGCTAGTTAACTAGCGCATAGATTTTCTTCACTTCCAGGTGCTATATTACCACTTTCAAATTATAGGTCAATAAATTTTTTTTTTCTGTTTTTTTTTTTCTCTCTTTTCGAGGGAAGGCCGGCGGGGCGTGGGGCCTTGAATAGAAGTATGTGTATATGTATAAATAGGACGGAACCAGGATTTCTTATCATATAATAATTGCAATTTAAAAAATAATAACAAGTATTACAATTATACCGGAGGTGTTTTTATTTATTGAAAGTGTTGTTTTATTAATACCCTTAAAGATATTTTTCTCAATATAAATAAATAATATATTATTCATATATTAATCTTTTATTATATCTAACTCATTAAAATAATCATTCAACTCTAAATATTATATATCATTGATATAATAAAATAATTCCGCACAAAAGTGATGAAAATTTGTGATCTCTTGAGTATTACATCATGATCGACCTTATATTGTATTTTCTATAAAAATTAGAATCTCATCTGTCAGTCCCTCATTATTTGCAATTGTTGCTTACATAATTTGACCAAGTTTATAGCAATCATAATGTCTTGATTTGTCTTTTATAATACTTTTGACAAATTATTTACCATTCCTAATAATATTTTCATCAAATATAAAGTGAACACAAAATCAAATGATATCATCAATTCTAATTGATCACTTGTTTCATATCTTTGATCGTGGTTTATTTTATCATCTACAATCATCTACAATCATCTCAAAAACATCAATTATACAAGAAAATGTATTAATCAAACTTAGTATAAAGTACTATAATGAGATCCCCAACAAATTTCATCGTGTTTTTTAAAAATACTTTATTAATTTAATTCTCGTCTACTTGAAATGTCACTAGTTTTAATTAACTACTTCAAATATTATGGCATCTTGCTAAAAAAATCATAATACTTTAATAAAGCTCCAATAACATTAATTATCGTACTACTAACTAAACTAAAAAATGATGCTTATAGGACTTCATTATATTTCCAAATTTTTACCGGATGCTAAATTATTTTTTCAAACTTTTATAGGGATTATATTAAATTTTTTTACAAATTTAATGAATATTTAAAAAAATTGATAGGGGGCTTCGGCCTCTTGCTAGTATGTTGGTATGTTAGCTCCGTCCATGTAAAGTATATCTATAAACGAAAATATATATATATATATAGTACTACCTAGTAACTTCTAATAGTACTAAAGACCAATTAAATAATATTATATATCAAATTAAAGCATAAAAAACCGCTGTTTGATGGGGAAAAAATAATTCAGTATAGAGGTTTAGTATTCAAGTAATTGTCGTGAAGGACAACCATTAATATTAACTCATGCTTTTTCATACACTATACCCTATATTATCGATCCTTTTTTTCTAAAATGAATATTGTCGATATTTTTATTCTCGACAAAGTTGATTAAAATATATAGTGCAATTGATTATAAATCCCTTTACTGATGTTGGCAACTACTTGTAGCCATTTCCACGTTTTGTATCAACAAATGCCAATCGAATTTAAATAATATATGGTCAAATTGATTATTAAATAAAACAACAAAACATAATTCCATGACGTCAAGAAAATTTGGGTGGCATAATAGGCATAAACAACTAATGGGTACGATTAGGTGGTCGTCAGAGGTTTTCTTTTTTCTCTATTTTAAAATCTGAATAAAAGGAGAAGAAGAAATTACCTAATCGAACATGTTTTTCTACATGGCTTTGAAGATCATGACTAATTACGTGACCATTATACAAATATATAGTACTCTTTTTGTTTTTTTTTCCGCCCGAAACAAGTTAACTCGTAGATTCCACTAGGGCATTGACAACTATGGGATAGTAGCTTCCTTGGTAGTTAATTATTATTAGGATATTTTATATTAATCCATGCATGTCAATGTTTAGATCAAGAAGGAATAATGTCTAACTACTCTTCCAAGAAAATGGAAAATAGAGAGAACCAGGCATTAATCGTTCTCGTAATGATTTCCATTTTGTTATTATTGTAAATAATTAACGGCACGGACTCTTTTTTTTTTTTTTTTTATATGATCAAATCTCCTCGTGACCTGCATTTGATTATACATATTTATATATTGGATATAATATATATATATATATATATATATATTCATGTTTAAATAGAGTTTTTGTTTTCGCTTAATGGACGGATGTTTCAAGTTGAGACTTACAATAGCAAGTCATTCTTGAAACTAACAATAGCAAGTCATTTTGACCTACAATCATCTCATATCTCATTCTAATTTTTTAAAGAATAGTCTTTCCATTAAAGTAAGAATGAGACTTTTTAAGAAAAACAATTTAGAATGATTTTTTTAAGGAAAATTTTTTATCAAAATTCTTATTATTTAATATATTGATATATATATATATATATGGTTATTTTTTCTTTTTGTTGAAAAAGTTTTGATAATTTTTTTATTAAAAAAATATACGCGGTTAGCATTTAGGTTGTTATTTATTTTTCAAGGATATGCACGAATTGTTTGTTTGAATCAATACACATTTAGGTTTTTTTTTTTAAACAAAAAGAATGTACACGAATATTATGTAATTCTAGAAGACGTTAGGGGCTTGATCTCTAGCCAATTGTTTAAGTAGATTGTTTTTTTTATTGGAGAATATATACACGGTTGTTTTATTTTTTGAGAATATATACACAGTTAGAGAAAAATCAAAAGCATTGTTATTTATTATTATTATTATTGTTGTTTTTATTATCATTACATGTGAAGTCACAAAAAAATAGGAAACAAGAATTTTATTGACTACATAATTAGTTAATTATACATTTAAAATACTAGTTAAATTAGTTAATCTAGAGGAAAAAAGAGAATACATATAGCAATAAAATTTTAAAAAAGAAATAAAAATAAATTTGTATATAATAAAGAATGAGAATAAAAATGCAGGAATGGAGTGGGAATGAGAACAAAAAATAAATGGAATTGGAACAAAAACGAAAAAAAAAAAACAATTAAAAAGGGATTGAAAAAAAAAAAACTGTCCAAGTCATAGGTCACCAACAAGTTATTAGTCATTTTTTTTTGTCATGAATATCTTTCTGTATTTATATAAATTATATTTTTTTTGTAAAATTATTAATATTATTATAGTCAATGGGCCAAATTAGAGTACGCAACTTTGGAGCATACATAAAAATCTCTATTGAAATATCACCTATATATATATAAATTTAGTTTTGATCGATATTGCTAATTATATAACCTTGTGATTTGTGGAAGCGCTAAATTATCTTAATTGGAAATTATAGTAAGTATTACTCCATTCAAATATTATCTTAATTAATGGACTAATATTAACGATATGATCTCTTTCGACAAGGACCCTGTATTTTTTTCCCCAAGTCATTAAGTTTTTATTTTTTAAAGCTAGCTTATGTTCATGTTCTCCCAGAGACAAATTTGTATCACTCAACATGAAATAATTGTGGAGATCTATTATTAACGTATCCTCAGTCCATTATTAAAGTAATTAAAAGAACCTAACCATATGTTCTGCACTCTCTGCATGTTGTTATGCTGTAATTGTCTTTTCTTTTTTTTTTTCTCTCCTTTAACTATAATGTCTTTCTTTTTTCTTTTTGTTGTTGCTCTGATAATCCGTAATCTCTATTTGGTCAATTGGTCTGATCACAAAGCTATAACCATTGTGGAATTCCAGCTAGGTCCATTGTAATATCCCCGTTGTTATATGCAATGTCCAAAAAAAAAAAGAATCAAAACATATTAGAAACATATCATAGTGCTTCACAACTTATCAATTGATTCAATAAAAAGAACTCATACTGATATTCGGTGATAAATTAATCTCTCATATATAATTAAAAAAATCTCAAGTCTATATATACTATATTATATATATATATATTGATTATTATTGTTATATTGTAAGAACATACTAGATTGGTACTAGTATAAGCAGAGTACAAGCTAGTTCATATATATTACACACAGGTGGCTATACACATATTAGCATACATGACGCGTCTACACAGGAGGAAAAAAAAACTTGAGAAACAACCTCGAGCTCAAGCTGTGCGGAACAATTTATAACGAATAAAACTATGAAATTATGTCGTGATCATGAAGAAAAATTTCAGGCCAATACGAAGAAGTGCTTGTACTAGTTGGACCTCCGTAGCTAGAAGTGCTGCAGCTAGCATAATCTTCTGGAATAGTACTATTAATGCTGGTTGACCTTTCATGCTGATGACCGGTACTGCTCAAGAAATTTGGAGGATTAACAATAATAATTTTGTTATTAGAAGGAAAGAGAGGTGGGAGAAATAACCATGGAGAGTGGTCATGATGATCAGGTGGGTTATCTCCTTGGCTCGAGATCACCATTGATGTAAAGTCATGAGAATTATTGTTTCTTTGGTGGCCCATTATTTCATCATGACCAGTACTAGAACTAATACCATTATTAGTCATCAAGTTAGATGGTAATAGTTGAGAATTAGTACTAGTAGTACTACTGAAAGGGACCTGTACTGGGTCTAGATGATCATCATGGTAGTGGAGTGGTTGAGACGTAGTAGAAAATATTTGTGAGACTTTATTATTATTTTGTCCCACAGGAATTTGAACCGAATTAATCAAGGTATTCATATTCGAGAAATATGGCTCCATTAAAATATGGTCATAATCTGCATTGTTTCCATAATTAGAAGCTGATGACGTGGAATATTGGAGTGTTAAGAGATTATGAAGGAATTGAAGTCTGGTCAAGTAGTCGTGATTTTCATGGTGATGATCAAACTGAACTAGGTCTCTAAGGTTGGCGAGGGCCATAAAGTGAGGCAAGCTGGAAAATGGGTCGGGTCTTGGTTGATGGGTCATTGGATCAAAACCCATCTGAATTAGCTTCTTTTTCAAGTGGGTATTCCAGAAATTCTTTATTTCGTTGTCCGTACGCCCCGGTAGATGTGTGGCAATGGCTGACCATCTTTGTAATTAAACAATAAAAAACACAAATAGCAATATTTGTCACATATAGCAACTATACTTGAGAAAGAAAAATAGAGAAAAATATTCTTAAAAAAATAATAATATAAATAATTTAAGAATGGAAAGGGGAAAAATTGATCATATATATATATATATATATAGAAACATATATAGTAATAGAAACTATATATTACTTGTTTCCAAGGATGGAATGGAGATGTAGAATTGTTTGCTTTTCGTCTTGAGAAAAGTTGCCTCTCTTGACATCAGGCCTCAAGTAATTTGTCCATCTTAACCTACAGCTCTTCCCGCATCTGTTAAGACCTGATCAATCAACAGAAAATTAAAACAAAATTAAAAAAGTTCATCAAAATACGATACAGCTAGAGAAAGGGAGAGTAGAAAAAATTACCTGCAAGCTTGGGGAGAGCTCTCCAACTTCTATGGCCATGTTTATGGATGTAGTGGACAAGTTTTTGGTCCTCTTCAGGAGTCCAAGGCCCTTTTTTGACACCATCTTCATCACAAAATGGAGATCTTCCCATTGATTTTGTACATATATATATATATATATATATATCTATATGTGAGCTTATTTATAACTACTAATTAATTTGCTTTGTTGGCTGCTTCCCTGTGTTTGAACAAATTGAATCTATTACCAGAGTACTACACTATTTATAGGCAATCTACCCTGCGCCTTGCTTCTTGTCATTGATCATCTATCTTTTAAATATTAAAAAATGTTTCCCACTTTTTGTTTGGCAAATAAAGATTGGAACACTTCACACTTCCTCCCAAATTCTAGCTAATAACAATCTCACGATGACCTTTAAGTAAGGACACATTTTTCCTTCAACTTTTTCCTATTTAATATGTTGTTTAATATTTATAAAAAAAAATGTTGTTTAATAGAAGCGATGAGATTTTCTTCATTTTACAACATTATATAAAAAGAGTTTTTATCATCCGATTCTCTGTTAAACTAAACAACCCACATATCATGAATCACTTATTGTCGACAACTATAGAAACTTAATTTTATACTGTAAATCGTATCAAATTAATTGACATCTATGATAATTGATTCTCAATACAAATAAAAGATACTTGACATATGATTTGGACTCTAATCCCAATTACGACAAATACCATTGCGATATTTTAGCATGTGTTTTGAAGGCGTGGATTTCATTTCTATACACACATACTTATTTCATGAACGTACGTATAGTTATGCATACATATTTATATTTAAGAAAAACCTTGAGAGGAGATTAATTTATTCCAAAAAAAACAAATAAAAGAAGAAAATTAAGGGAACAAAAGCCAAAAATGAAAAAAAAATCGGAATATAAAAATGGAAAACAAAGCAAAAATAAATAAATTCACAACAATTATATCTTTAAAAGATCTCTTTAATTTCCAACTCTAGGCTAAATACTATAAGAAAAATTATTGGAATCCTTTTTTTAGCCTTGAGTTTAGAAAAAATTGTCTCCCAACTATATTTTAATAAGCAACCATAAGTTGTGCCACAGCTGAAACCTTGCCAATGAGAATTTCACTTAAATTAGAAATTTCTTTATTTATTGTAAAATTGTCTAAAAAGTTTTAATTTTATAAAATAGTCTATTTTCAGAAAATATTTAGAATTCTAACCAGTAAACCTTTCTTACAATTTGTATGCACCACTAAATATAGATTGATTAATAATAAGAAAATATAGTCAAGTTCAAATCCATATACTATTATCATCAACAATCAAGTATCAAATACTAACATAGTATACATAAAGTATACAGATATAATCGAAAGTAGTAATCTAAGTTCCATACCAATTTAATCCACATAATCCAAACATGACAAAACCAAAGCTTAACCCAACTCCTAATATTATCAAGATAACGGAATACTATCGACGGGTGGCCTCCTAATCCTCTCGATCACAAAGGTTAAACTGAATAATATCTGAAGAGGAAAAGTAAGGGAGTAAGCATAAAATGTCCAATAGGTAAACAGTAACTATATTTGAAAAGCTTTTAGCGATGAAAAGTTTCTACATAGTTAGTTTTATCCAAAACATATTTGCAAACTATATATATATATATATACATATATATATATGACAATTTTAAAACTGGTAATATATATATATGTATATATATATATGTATGAAAATATAATCATCAAAATCAATTAATCTACAAGCACATAACATAAATTAATCCATACTCATGAACTCACATCTTCTCATCATGGATACCAGGATGTTGACATTATGTGTACCACACGACCTGTCTGATATCTAAATTTATACCCAGAGGGACATCCATGTGTCGCCTTCCAATTATGTAGGAGCAACCGTATTACTTACACCTACCAAAATAAGGAGATAATCAGAAGAAAACTCTACATGGGTTTGCGGACTTTACACAGACAGTGTGACATAATATGCTACTAGTAAACCTATGATTTTTACATGATACTTATGTGTAATCCTGTAACACATGCAGTTTGAATTCATATGCGAAAACAATCATGTAGTTTTGGTTTTTCCATAAAATAGTCATTTTAGTTTTCTGGAAAAACAGACAGCATAACAGTTATAATTTTTACACACCCAAAATATAAAATACACTCAAAAAGTTCTAGAGCAATATAATATATTATATCAATCAAATTTCCATCATAATATTCAAATAGTTTAAAAATCATATTTTTCTATATTATGTAACATATTATAAATTTTATCCAAAACGGTATAAAATAAAGGAAACTAAATCCCTACCTTATCAGAATAGTAATACTACTCTATCAGGTATTTGTGGTATTATTGGGTGATCGTTCGAAGAGTCAGGAATCGATTCCGAGCCCTCAGTTGCTTGCTTTAAAGAGTTGACTTTCCAATGAAGCCTCAAATTAAAAAATGGATATCACCACTAAATTCCTAATATCCAAAATAGCTAAATTAGATATATAAATTGAATAATTCGGGTTCGAGCCAAAACCCAACACTTAACAATCAAAAAGAGCCAAAACCCAAGTATTCGATTTCATTTTCCACGTTCGTGTCTAAACATAACCAATATATATGTCATTTTTTACCATTTCATGAATACATTCAAAAAATAATAATTATATCATAATTTATCGATCGGATTAAAAAGTAGTCGTTTTTAATAACCAAAACTACTCAATACACTAAATTTCAAAAGGAGTGAAATTGAGTCATGGGATGCTTATCAAATGATTCTTTTTTGCTGAGAGGAGTTGAAAGGGGTCCAGTCTCACGAGCTGAAGTGGTCGGAATGGGCATTAATACCAGAAAACATTCAGGCAGTTTTTCCCTTTTCGCCGGCGACTAGAACTTCTGTCAGCCTTAAAATTTTAGTAGCAAGCTCAGCTCAACGTGGCTGTTCAGATCTAGTGGATGGCGACTGTCGACGATCATTGGAAGACATTGTAGTAGAGTGAGGTTGTGATCATTGGGTTTCGTTGGGCTAAGAGGATAGAAAGGGTGAGAGGAAGATAGAGAAGGAGAAAGAGAGAATGGAGGAGTGGGCCACATCTACCAAGTCAAGTGGCTGTGTAATTTTTAAAATAAATTACACTTTGGTCCCCACTTTTCAAACTTTCTTTCATTCTAGTCCCTCAAAAATTTTCTTTTACTCCCTGGTTTCGTAGGATCTCCTCATTTAAGCCCAAATTCAAATTTAGTCAAATCCACCATATTTTAATCCCAAAAGTGATGAAAAGACGATTTTGCCCTTCAAAAATTTGGGTTTTCACAAGTTTCCTTTTTGTACTCTTGTTGAGCTATCCTCCGCTTCATCCAAGTACAAGATGTATACCAATGTAGAACTATAACCATGGTCAAATAGCACCTTATTAATGTAATTATAATATTAATTAAGCGTTATAAGTTGACTTCAAAATAATGTTTAATAAATTAAGTTGTTGATTAATTGGCAATTTGGCATTTGATAATTAAGATAATATACATGCATGAATTATTGATAAATTCACAATATTTTTAACATAACATTCTTTGCGATTGGTCACCACAGGCGCGCTGCCTCTATAGACTATATGCATGTATATGACATATGTTAATTCTTCTAGTAATTGACTATTTATATTAATTAATGCAAGCTAGAAGAAGATTTAAATTTTAAAGTTGGTTTAACATTTCCATATCTACTCCTCTCACCCCAAATAGTCCACACCACACTTATACTTTATTTATTTTTCTCTGATCGGTGGTCTTTGGGCACAAACGCATGTTACCAGAGAGAGAGAGAGAGCCAAGAATTAAAAATAGACCGTAAGGATAAGTCTTGATTCTTCAACGTCAAAAATGGTTCATACCTATACTTATCACTTCCATACTCAAAACTTGAAACTTCATCCTGGCTACTAAGAAAGTGACTTATGCAATAACATATACATTGTAAACTATTTGTAGTTTCCTGATCATAAAGTATATAATGGAGTCCCAAGTACAACGATATAAATTCTGACCATTAACCCACTGTATTTTGGGGGTGTCTATTGTAGTTAATACTGATTATCGTCATCACTCGTACTATATTAAAACCAAAATTTGGCTAGGCCTAGACGCTTCTTCTTCTAGAGACTTTCCCTTCATCGTATTTGTAACTCTCATCTTCTTAAATTTTGGATTTCTATCTTGTGGGGATATTCTTTTCAATTTTTGGTCTTACTGTTTTCATATTTATCCATCATCCCTTCTATATGTGAAGATAGAAGTTATTAGAGATCAATATCTATAGATATTTTGTCTCACTTATTTCTAGACGTATGTCTTATTAATTTTTATTGTTTTTGCTTGATTTTTGTTGAAGGAGCAGTATGAGCACTGGCTATGGGGCAACAGCCCCCTGAACTTTTATTTATTTTTATTTTTACATTTGTTTTTTTAAGAAAAATTCAATTATATATGCCCTTATTTATCCCCAATAAAATATTAAATTTATAAGTTTTACATGTGTTTTTTAAAATATTCAAGTTATGCCCTATTTGATAATTAAAATTTTAATCATACTCTCGCATTTTCATAGTAAAAAAGTTTAGTCTTTATATTTGAGTAAACAAAATACTTTATTTTTTAACTCTTCAAATTTTTTTAAACCTAAGTTAATTTTAAAAACTCATCTAAATTCAATTAAACTCATTCATGAAGAGGTAAAAAGATACAAAGATAAAAAATTAGAAAAATTTAATAAGAAAAGAGTTTTTAAAAAAATCTATGCATTTGTAGCTTTACTCCCCTCTCAAAAACATTTCTAGCTCCGTCACTAAATATGAGTCAAATTCTGTGTTGTAAAAGATGCTAGAACTTTATATCTTAATGTAGTTAATTTTAATTTTAGTGTTGCTCGAACGTGTATAGATTGGCACATTATTATATTGCTTGATGGTCGTATCCTTAGACGATCTTATTTGTTGGTGGAAAATGCTCCCAATTGGATTGAGTCTATAGCACCTTTAGTTACTATAATTCTTTCTTTGGAAATGAAATTTATCTTTTGATTAACCAAAAAAAAAAAAAAAAAGCTCATTAATTTAGAAGCATATAACATATTTTAATAGTCTTTTATTATTGGTTTTAGTTAACTGCAAATAAGAGGGGAGCATGGGGCAACTTGGTCTTTCCATCTCCGTGGGCGTAAAGTTTTTAGCATCTATTGACATACTACGCTACATTTCTCCTCTAAATGACGAAACTTAATTCCAAACCGGATTACGTAAGAGGGACTGCCATGTCATTATTGCTTGTCAAATACCTCGTTTCATGCACGCACCAAGACAGTGTCTTTCGCCGTTGCCTGCATGGCCTCGAATAATGTATCCTAAATATATCTATATATTCCCAATTTAATACGTCGATCGGAATTTCAAAATCGGGATTTTTAGCAATTTTAAGTTGAAAATAACGATAAATAGTATTTTTTTTTTAATTTCAGAAAAAATTAATGACTTGAAGTTAAGTTTTAGTAACTAATTCATCATTTATTAGCTTTAAATTTTCTAAGAAATTCATAATTTAAAGTTTAGAGAAATTTCTAATTAAATAATTAGAAATTTTTATTAAATTGTGAAGTTTAATTAATAAAAAATTCAATAATTTTGAAGCCTAAGTCCAAAGTTCAAATGATTTACATAAAATTAATTTTTTGTTTACTTTTAAGTACTTAATTTAATACTAAAATCATCCTTATACCTCTACTTAGTAAATATACTACAATTGGCTAAATATATTTGGCAAAGTGAATAAAAGATGTTACAGAGTACGAATCAACCAATGAAAAGGATTGGAATTGCAAGCATGTTTGTCAAGCCACTAGAACAATTACCACAAAGTAAATCAATACCTGAAAGTGGGAGGAAGTAAAGGGTAAGCACATGAATACTCAGTAGAAACTTAATTACCTTTTTAAATGGATGTAATTTTACTAAATCTGCATGGTTAATATCTTTTATCAATCTCCATTTATTAACCAAGTTTATAAAATAGTTATTCTCCATAATAATCGTATGTTCAAAATCAAAACCATAAATCGTAAGATTGTGCATATCATAAATCAACTTATCCCATGAGCTCACATCCTTTCATCATGAACTAGAGTAACTCGTACTACGTGTACTAAGTATTCTCTGACTGATACCTATCCTAGAAAACTGTAGAGACACCCATATGTCTAAGCCTACCGAAATGGAAGGGCAACTGAATGCCTACATCTACTGAATGGGAATAATCAGAAAAACTCCACGCGGGTTTATAGGTTTTCACTGAGGGCAGGTGTACTAATCCGTCTACTAAATAATGTGATGTCTAAGATGTATCTCATGTATGATCTTATGGTATTACAACATATAATAAAATATATGTAATAACCATGCAAAATATAACTAAACAATGCTTTAAAACTCTACTTGATATTATTCTTGAATTTATTGTACCTTGGGCAGGAAATCCACTGAATCACCCCAAGATCATGATTTTATAAATATGTATAGAAGTCACATAGTCTAATTCCAGAATAATCCAAGATTTTTCAATAGTTCATTAAAATATTATTTTATTCACGATTTTTCATGAATAAATTTTAATGCAATTAAAATCCAACACATATATAAAAATCAAGTAATTAAACTCCTACCTCAAAGTGTCCAAAAAGTGCTACGGGGCTATGAAGAAAGTTTGGTGTCGTTTTTGAACCTTTGATCGATAGGTTTGAAAATTCGATTTTCAATCGGAGCTTCAAATCATGAAACAGACTTCAGCATTGAATTAAGAGTATCCAAAAATGGTAGGTTAGACATATAGTTTGACCAATTCAGGCTCGGGCCGAACCTGGGCTCACAGCATGCAAAACGAGGAAATCTGAGCCGTCAGATTTCCTTTTTTATGCCCGTCACCGAACATAGTCAAGATATATATCAATATCTTTGTTTTCATGAGTACATCACAAATACGAGATTTATTTTACGATCTAACAGTCAGATTGATAAATTTAAATAAAAAAAAAAACTAAAATAGCTCAAAATTGACAAAAATGACAAAAATCAATCCGAACAATATTGAGTCAAAATATATATACCACGTGAAATATCATGATGAAGCAAGTTGAATGGAACCGGTTTCATTGCGAATGAATGCTGGAATTGGGGCCAACAACTTTAGGAAGCAGTGGTATTTTTCCACGTTTGACGGTGACTGTGTGCTCAGAGGGCACTGGAATTGGTGGCAGACGGCTTGTCTGGACTTAGACTTTCGACATCGGCCAGTGGTGCGACTCCATTTGACCGAGAGAAGCTTTATCGGAGGGTCACCGTTAATTCGGCGTTTTGACCAGAATTTTGAGAGAGACTGAGAGAGATCGGGAGAGTAAGCTAGAGAGCACGTGGCACCCATTTAATGGGCTGCCCATTTTTTAAAAAATTGCAATTTGATCCAAAATTTTCAATTTAATCCTTAAAAATTGTGAAATAATCCAAAATTTCATTCTTTTGTTTCATTTTAATCTAAGATTTGAATTTTAAATTTTATAATTTTATTTTAATTTTATTTTCAAATTATCAAAAAACCAAAATACCCTTACGAGAATAAGGGATTTTACATAATACCTGAGAATATCATTATTATTGGCTTTAATTTTTATTTTAATTTTCATAACATTGGATTTTTTTTTATAAACAACACAATGTCACTAGCAATGCAGTATTATTTCTCGAGCCAATGTACACCTTATATTTGATGTCTCGATCCGAACTCCTTAATTAATTATCCTCTCTACTGAGAAAATTTAAGAAAAAGAAAAATGAATAAATAAATAAGTTATAAACAAATAAATGGAGGTATTAAGTAGAGAGAAATTGTCTTCAGAAAGACACCGAGAGAGAATGTGACTCATTTGACTCTAAGGGTTGGGGGCAGTTAGCTATCTAGCTAGGGAGAAGTTGGTACAGCAAACGACTTAAAAACTTTATATAGTCTATAGGTCTCTCTACACATTTTTTTCACTTTTATTTTCTTTAATTCAAAACGCCAGATTAGGAGACATGCTTTAATTACACGCTTGGTCAGAATGCTTCAATAGGTATTTTATTCTTTGTAAGTTTTGTCCTCATTCTTTTTGTTGTTAAGTAAAATTTCCTTCGCCTTGAGTAATAAATTCCTGTTCTAGTGAACCACTAAAGTAGAATGTTATCGTGTAGTACAAGACTATGACGATTTTTATTTTATTTTTTATTTTTTAAAGTTGAGTAATACTGTTGGGATCATTACCCAATTAACAACTCCTTATAGTCCACATATGGTTTTACTTTTAGCAAAACATTTGCCATTTTGAATTTTGTATGAAGTGGCTTAGTTATTTAAAACAGAAGGCACATGTATATATAAATATGTGATACCTATATGTACATATCTAGGGACGTAGTACATATGCATCTACGTGCTTATTAACTACTTGGGAAGATATTAACCATTTATTCAAACCTAAACTCTTGTTTATTGTCAACTTAAATTGATCAGTGTCAACATAAATTTCCACCATCCAGCCGAGGAGTGAAAGAGACAATTTCTTACTCCTCATGATCCTCCTTCCTTTTAGTTAAGAACCTTCTATATCATTTTCTTTAATCTCCACTTATTTGATCATTTATTGATTCTAATATTGTTTGCAAAATAATCACGTTAATCTACCTAATTACGATATAAAATATATATTTATATATTTCAGTGTCAGCTTGAT
This sequence comes from Parasponia andersonii, assembly GCA_002914805.1. Lineage (NCBI taxonomy): Eukaryota > Viridiplantae > Streptophyta > Magnoliopsida > Rosales > Cannabaceae > Trema > Trema andersonii. The sequence continues at coordinate 112,456 of JXTB01000120.1, forward strand.
ACGAACCCCACTAACTTGTAACGAAACCCGAAACAACAATGATACCTAATACTGTTCTACAATTAGATTCGGATAGAAAATCTCGACCCAACACCTATAAAGAGATGTGAACCTTGGTACCAAAGAAGATGCTACAATCAAGGATGGAAAACTCGATTGATAAGTCAAGAGATGAACGCCACAAAGAAATCTGATAAGTTCGAATAAATTCTCAAAGAACCAAAGAAAAATTGCTCTTAATTTTAATGAATTATAATTTGATCTTTTCATTTAGCCAATGGATATTTATATACATAAGGACCACGAAAATTGGCTGCTAAAAATATCTAAGAAGCTGCCCAAAATAAGAAAAGAAAACTAAAATAATCTAATTCAATTCAGAGAATTGATTTCCTACAATTACCCTAAAAAACACGCCTATTGCACAATAAAAAAAAAAGAAAGAAAGTATCTAGATTGATATGCAAACCTTATAACTCAGCAATAAAACTTATAATAAATAAATAAGAAAGATAATTTAAAAAATTGCAGCCAACCATTCTCTTTGATGAGTAAAAAATAGGTAAGTCACCAAAATCAGGAAACTGAGCTTTAATTCACACACCCTTGAGCAATCCTCTTGTGAGAGTCTTTTGTAGATTATTCCAAAGCTTGAATAATAGAAATCTGATCCTGTGGACCATGTGGAACATCATCCTTAGGCCTCCAAGAATTTATCTCAGTCCAAATACTTTGAATCAACTCATTGAGAGACTCCTTGAATCTTTTAGCTCGAGCTCTTCTAACCGGTCCAATTGGAACTTAAATTGGCTCTTTTGTAACCGTGCCTGGATTTGCATCATTCTCCTCCTCTTAAAAAGGATTTGTCCTCAAATCTTCACTTTGTTTATATCGGATGACATATGGAAATATTTCAATGAATTCCACCCATCGTGCAAGCCTTTTATTCAACTTGTGCTGACCTTTAAGGAGCTTCAGCGACTCATAATCAGTGTGAATCACGAACTTCCAAACGTAATGTTGCCGTGTTTTCAAAGCTTGAACCAACATATACATTTCTTTATCATAAGTAGGGTAGTTTGAAGCAGCCCAACTTAGTTTCTTGTTAAAATATGCAATTGGTCGTTCTTCTTGCATAAGAACTGTGCCAATACCTATACTTACGCACGTTGGACTTGGCCATTCTTAGATAGCACGAATCTTTTTTTCATCAACCTGTCTTTGTAGTTCTTTTGTCTCCTCGGGGTTACTCCTATAGGCTGGATGATCTGGAATGATGGCACCGTATACGAATTTAATTCGATACTCAATCCCTCGGATTGGTAGTAATCCACTAGGAATTTTCTCGGGAAAAACATCACCAAATTCCTGAAAGAGAGAAACAACAGAATTATGCAAAACAAGGTCAAGATCGTTAGTGTTTAAAATAACTTCTTGTACAAGAGTACAATCATTGGCTGGTTTGAAAACATCACTTTCTTAATTTCTCTGGCTTTTGCATAAAAATTATTTTGTTTTCTCTCTGTTTTTCTCTCAATGGTCGAATCTATTATTGCCTTTTTTCACTTTTTTTCTTCGGTCTCTCTCTTTTTCACTCTTTTTCTTTTGATTACTCTCTTTTTGTAACCTCACTTGATCTTCACGAACTTCTTTTGGTGTCAAAAGAACTAGAGTGATTGTCCTTTGATTAAGTACAAACGAGTACTTGTTGGTGAAGCCATCATGTTTAATACGCCTATCAAATTTCCATGGTTGACCTAGTAACAAGTGTCCAGCTTGCATCGGAACCATATCGCATAAAACTTCATCTTCATATTTCCCGATACGAAAAGAAACTAACACTTATTTATTCACTTTTAGTTCACCACTATCATTTAACCACTGCAACTTATAAGGCCGGAGATGCTTCATAGTTGGCAACCATAATTTCTCCACCATAGTAGTGCTAGCAACATTAGTATAACTACCCCCATCAATAATCATATTACATACATTGTTTTGAACGTGGCACCTAGTATGAAAGATGTTTTTTCGTTGTACCTCTTCATCTTCTTTGACTTGCACACTCAAGGCTCTCCTTGCTACCAACAAATCTCCTTGGGCAGGGTATTCCTCTTCATTGGCATCCTCTAATGGTGGTATAAGATCGGTGTCATCTTCGTCTTCGGTTTCAATTTCACCATCATCTCGCAACACCACAACTCTTTTGTTTGGACATTAGCTAGCTATGTGACCTCTTCCTTGATATTTAAAGCACTTGATATCACGATTTCTAGAAGTAGAAGAATCAGAATTACCTTGATTTACATGGCTGGTCACTTCTTGCTTTTGCTCAGCTTTAGGCTTCATCGTAGCTTGCCTCTCATTCTTCTTCCATTGATTCGATTTCTAAGAAGATGTACTTGGATTTTGGCTCGGACATGTGCTATCCTTCCTCTTGAGTTAGTTTAAAATTTTTATAGCCATGTGGACTATATCTTCCAACTCCACGTAATGTTGCAGTTCCACCACATTAGTAATTTCTTGATTCAAACCAACCAAGAATCTGGACATTGTAGCCTCCCGATCCTCTTCTACATTCGCTCGAATCATAGCAACCTCTATCTCCTTATAATATTCCTCTACACTCCGGTTACCTTGCCTAAGGCATTGCAACTTGTTATATAATTCCCGGTAGTAGTAGCTTGGTACAAACTTCTTTCTTATCACTGTTTTTATCTCCTCCCATATCTCTACTGGACGCTCTCTATTTCTTCTCCTATTCCTTACCAACTGATCCCACCATACTATTGCATAATCAGAAAATTCAATGGCAACAAGCTTTACTTCTTAATCTCAGAGTGATTGTAGCAATTAAATATTAATTCAACCTTTTTCTCCTACTCAAGATAAGCTTCTAGATCGTTCTTACCTTAAAAGGATGAAATCTTCATCTTAATACTACCCAGTGAATTATCTTCTCGATTCCTAGCTCCTTTAAACTCCCTACCGTATCTCCTATTGCCAACTATTGAATCTTGGTCATCTTCATCACCAAAAGTATCTTTATAATACTCTTAATCTTTAGCCCTCACTTCTCTATGCTGGAATCTCCCTCTTCCATATATATTAGGAGCGATTTGTGACTGTTCCATATGTGAGTTCTCTATTTTGTCCATCCGCTCATGAACCTGCTCCATCTCTACTCTCATTACTCTTCTCATCTCACCAATTAAGGCTTTCATGAGAAGCTTCAGATCACCCACTCCAGATGTATCTCCAGAATTGTTTTTGTCCTTGTTGTCTGATATGTTTGCTGCAAAACAAAGTCAGAAAAGAAAGGACCTCACACACACTCTCTCACGTATTTTACTCAGTAATGATCACCCAAATTTCACTTGTGTTTCACTCGAATATATCAAATTGACTTTTACTCTCTTATGTGCTCACCACTCTTGCCTTTTTTTCACTCGTAATTTCTCAAAAGTTCTTATCAAACTAATTCAAACAAATAATGAGAATTTTTTAGCAATAATCCACACAAAAAAAACTCACCAACCAAATCAGGATTTAATGTAATAACCTGGAATAATAGTTTCTGGAATTTGACAAGCAAAGAAAGCGAAACAAAGAAAATAAAATAAAAATAAAATAAAAAAACACATACGAAACTTTGAAGGCTCAGAAAGTGATGAAAACAATACATTTTGGGCAAAAATTGGGGTGAACAGTACGTGATTAGTTCAAAGTTGTAGGGCTTGGAATAAGCTTCGATTTGATATATAATATTAGTTGTTTCGATACTTGAGACTAGAATTTGGCTCTTAATACCCAATGATACGAACCCCGCCAACTTGTGACGAAACCCGAAACAAATATGATGCCTAGAACCGTTTTACAATCAGATTCGGATAGAAAACCTCGACCCAATACTTATAAAGAGATGTGAACCTTGGTATAAAGGAAGACGCCATAATCAAGGCTGGAAAACTCGATTGATAAATCAAGGGATGAACGCCACAGAGAAATCTGATAAGTTCGAATAAGTTCTCAAAAAACTAAAGAGAAATTACTCTTAATTTTAATAAATTGTAATATGATCTTTTCATTTAACTAATGGCTATTTATATACATAAGGACCACGAAAATTAGCTACTAAAAATATCTAAGAAGCTGCCCAAAACAAGAAAAAGAAACTAAAATAACCTAATTCAATTCGGAGAATTGAATTCCTATAATTACCCTAAAATACATGCTTATTGCACAATAAAAAAAGGAAAGTATCTAGATTGGCATGCAAGCCTTACAACTCAGCAATAAAACTTATGATAAATAAATAAAAAAGGTAATTTAACTAATTGCAGCCAACCATTTTCCTTGATGAGTCAAAAATGGGTAAGTCATCAAAATCAGGAAACTAAGCTTTAATTCACGCACCCATGAGCAATTCTCTTGTGAGAGTCTTTTATAGATTATTCCAAAGCTTGAATAATGGAAATCTGACCTTGTGGACCATATGGAACATCATCATTGGGTCTCTAAGAATTTATTTCAGTCAAAATGCTTTGAATTAGCCCATTAAGAGACTCCTTAAATCTTTTAGTTTGAGCTCTTCTAATCGGTCCAATTGGAACTTGAATTGGCTCCTTTGTAACTGTGCTTGGATTTACATCATTATTAAAATCAGATTGCCTGCCATGTAATTAGGGACGAATTTAGGTTAGCTATTAGGGTTATTTTTCTACTTTCCTTTTCTGATTTTGGGTAAGTTGCCTTAGGCATTTTTAGGGTGTTTTAGACTGAAAATTTCATGGACCTTGGCCTATATATTGTACACTTTTCATTCAATAAGAGCAGATTACAATTCATTAAAATTAAGAGCAATTTCTCTTTAGTTCTTTAAGAACTTATTCGAACTTTTCAGATTTCTCTGTGGCGTTCATCCCTTGACTTATCGATCGAGTTTTTCATCCTTAATTGTAGTGTCTTCCTTTATACCAAGGTTCACATCTCTTTATAAGTGTTGGGTCGAGGTTTTTTATTTAAATCTGATTGTAGAATGGTACTAGGCATTATCCTTGTTTCGGATTTCATTATAAGTTAGCGGTGTTCGTATCATTTGGTATCAAAAGTCGGATTCTGGTCTCAGGTTTAATTTATCATTTATCTTTTTCTTGTTTGTCAAAATCAGCCTTTATTCTTCCTTCTTTCTTTCATCTAAATCGTCCAAAAAAAAAACAAAATGATACGTACCCCACTAACTTATGATGAAACCTGAAACAAGGATGATGCCTAGGACCGTTCTACAATCAGATTTGGATGGAAAATATCGACCCAACACCTATAAAGAGATGTGAACCTTAGTATAAAGGAAGACGCCACAATCAAGGATGGAAAACTCGATTGATAAGTCAAGGGATGAACGTCATAGAGAAATCTAATAAGTTCGAATAAGTTCTTAAAGAACCAAAGAGAAATTGCTCTTAATTTTAATGAATTATAATCTGATCTTTTTATTTAGCTAATAGCTATATATATACATAAGGACTATGAAAATTGGCTGCTAAAAATATTTAAGAAGCTACCCAAAGCAAGAAAAGGAAAATAAAATAACCTAATTTAATGCAGAGAATTAATTTCCTACAATTACCCTAAAAAACACGCCTATTGCACAATAAGAAAATAAAAGTATCTAGATTAGCATGCAAGCCTTACAACTCAGCAATAAAACTTATAATAAATAAATAAGAAATATAATTTAACTAATTACAGCCAACCATTCTCCTTGATGAGTTAAAAATAGGTAAGTCACCAAAATCAAGAGACTAAATTTTAATTCACGCACCTTTGAACAATCCTCTTATGAGAGTCTTTTGTAAATTATTCCAAAGCTTGAATAATGGAAATCTGACCTTGTGGACCATGTGGAATATCATCCTTAGGCTTCCAAGAATTTATCTCAGTCCAAATAGTTTGAATCAGCCTATTAAGAGACTCTTTGAATCTTTTAACCGAACTCTTTTAACTGGTCTAATTGGAACTTGAATTGGTTCTTTTATAACCGTGCCTGGATTTGCATCACAGTTAAACTAACAATGCAAGTACTGGTTAATCTTCTCCGTTAAACAAGTTTGATTTCCAATAGAATTAAGGAAAAATGAATATAGTGGCCTTCTTCGTCGAAACATTTTCATCCAAAGAGCAGTTCCCTCCTTGTTTGCGTACGTACAAAGATGTCTGACTGCTCGTGGAGGATATCATGTGCTAAACCTTTTCCGTTCTATTTTTATAAATTAATGGCCCTTCTCGATCGTAAGATACAGTACTCTGTCTTATATTTACGCATCTTATCGATCTATTAATTGTCATAAATAACTAGTATATCGTTATTATAACCAGTGGTTTGCAGTAACCAACAATATGACATGGAGTAAATCATGCACGAAAATACAATATATATATATATATATATATATTATTTTAATATGGGATAAAGACTGAGACACCAAAAATTTATACTAATAATATGTCATTACTTTTGGTCATCTAACTTAAAATGGTGTGTTTTCACCCTTAAAAAAATGCGGTTGAAATGAATACTACCTCATATGATCATGTAAATTTTTGGTATAAAATATTAGTATCTTCGGCATTACTTATTAATACGACTTTGCAATTGTAATAGACCGTATACATAACTGCAGGTATATAATTTTTCATGTATGTGCAATGCAATTAAGCATGAAAATTCGAATTTTAACTCTCACTGATAAGCAAAACAAATATATGGTAACTTGTGAGAAGACATGCTTGATATGGGTAATCTAATCAGGACTTCTAACTTTGCAAGAAAACCTTGTTGACTTAAAGATAGCCTCCGATAAATACTAATTTCCTAGGGTCCAATTTACACTCTTTCCTATAACACCGTTTTTTATTTTATTTTTTAAAATTGGTCAATTGGGGTACGTCTAACTAACACATCTTTTATAATAGAAAAACTATTATGCATATAATATATATATATATATATATATATATATGACACTAGTTACTCGTCTCATTAGAAGAAGTGTATATATTAAACATGTATATTTTGTATAAATTTGCCTTCTTTTCTCCTGCTTGGTAGGTCTTATTTAATGAGATTCATTGCTGGAGAAAGAAACCGATTATTCTATTTTTTTTCTTTTTCGCTAAAAACTAATTGAATAAAACAACTACTAATAACAAAATAACTTGTGGACTAATTTCATATTGCTATAGTAGTTATACAGAAATTAAGAAATTTACCTCCTAAATTTGGATATAACTTATAAGACTGAGCTGCTAAATGCCTGGAACTTAGAAGAAAACCAAGAGGATGATAAACCTAAACCCTATTCCCTCTCTCTCTTCTATTTTGCCCTAAAAGTGAGAGTTTTGCTAGCTACGTGCTTTTCATGCACATTATAAACCATGCAATTTTTCATATTGTCTTATAGTACCCATAGTAGACATAAACAATTAAGTAGGCTCAAGTCATGAGCTTTTCTCAGTCAATGGGCTGAAGCTGATACTCAATGAGGGCTAGTCTATGGACCTCTGTATAAATAAGATAGGGCTACAAGAATACCCCACTTTTGGCTTACTGATTGATATATATCCCATTTTAAAAATATAAACAAAAATATCCCTTTTCATCTATGTCATTAAAGATGGCCTCCAACTCCCCTAATGCAGAACTTGTTTTGACCTCTCGTGCAACAACTGGAGGCAAACCATTCTTCGGCGACTTCCATCGGCCGACGAATCGATTACGAAGCACAATCTCTCTCTCGATCAACAACTCCAACGATTGCCTCCCAAGGTGGTTTTTGAATGACAAGGTTCTAGTAGCTAAAAGACAAGAAAAAGTACGTGGATTTATAATAATGATGTTAACTGAGTTGTGATGTGCCGTGTCGATCCAAACATATTTAAATATGGCATATTCGTGCTTTGTATCTTGTTGTGCCCGTATCGTGGATATATCGTTCCCATCTCATTACGTGCCTATGTCATGCATGTGTTGTGCCCATGTTCAATTTCGTGTCATTATCGTACTTATCTATTTTTGTACATTTTCCTGTTTTCGGTATTATATTATTATCGTGTCTAATTATGTCTATTTTTGGTATTATGCTATTTTCCGTGCCCAATCATATTTATTTCCAATACTATGTTATTTTCGTACCTAGTTGTGCTTTTTTTCGATATTATACTATTTTCGTACTAAATGCATCTGTTTTAGGTACTATGATATTTCCATGCTTAATCGTGCTTGTATTTTATTGTATTATTTTTATGTCTAATCTTGCCCATTTTTCATGTCATATACGGTTTTAAGCTCAATTATTTTCATTTCCAAACTCTTATTATTCTTGTTCCATAATCGTTCTTATTATTGATTTTTATTTTCAAATTTAGTTATTTTAATACGATAAAATATATTTCTTTTTAAATAATTATGAATTATGAATTGTTAATTATTATATAATAGAAAGAAATTATTTGAAATTTGATTTAGCTTTTATATAAAAAATAAATTAAAATTAAAATATTAGAGTATATGTAAATAATGATAATTAATTTAAATTTTTATATGTAAAGTATATTTCAACTAAGTTGACACCTACTCAAATTATATCAAAACTAGAAATTATGAAACACATATTTAAACTATATTTTTCTTTTTTGAACATTTTTAAGAATTTTTTACTAGAGGTGAGTTTTGCTTTAAATTCTTAATATCTTTAAACTTTTTGGCTCAAACTTATTAAATTTTGGAATCTTTTTACCTTAAAAAATTAGAAAATTACATAATATTTACAATATATATTATTTTTACTTTAAAATATTTTTTATTTTTTAAAAAATTTATTATATTAAAATTATCCCCAAAAATTAAAATAAATTCAAAGTAAGTATATTTTTTACAAAATAATTATTTTTCTTTATTGTGTGAATCGTGCTAGTCGGAACAAATTCACGTCTAAGCACAGTTACTAATTCTATGGTATCTTATCGGGTACGGTGACTAATCGTGTCAGTCGTACTGACTTATAACCATGACATGCCCATTTGGCACTACTATTCATATTGATGACGATGGTCTTGGCCACTGCAATGAGGGCAAGGAAGAAGACTAGTCCAGAGCTGGTATTTCCCTGTCTTCCAATGAAGCCGATGGTGAATCGGAGAGGCCGAAGAGGAAGATGGGAAAACGAAAGTGTTTTCTTGCAAACCACTCCCAGAGTCCGAAATTGGGGATAATCAATTTTGTATATTCAATAATAACATATTAATATATAATCGAAACAGGTGATAACCATGAGAGAAACAATTTCATAAGATTGTATATATAAAATAGATTGTATATTAAGTTGACCTTCCTTTTCATTTTATGGGTTCTTTACTTGTTTGCCGGTTTGGACTTCTACGGAAAGAGAATCATTTGCTTCAGATCTGGTTCAAATCAATATTGATTCTTCTTACCATTTTCTGGGTTCTTTCCTCTGCTTACCAATTTTTTTTCTCAAGTAAACTATATAATAAATTAATATATAAGTGGAAAATAGTGGTATATTATATCAATGGTAAATGAGTTGTCTATCGTTATTTATCAACGGTAAATAAGTGATATTACAGAGTTATATACCACTCTATAGTAATAGTAAATAAAACATAATACTAGTAAATAAATTACATACTTAGTAAATTAATTATATAAATTAGTAAATAAATTATATATAATGGTAAATGAATTATAAATATATGTATCAATAAATTAATTATATACATTAGTAAATTAATTATGTATTATGGTAAATAAATCATATACATCAATAAATTAATTAAATTATGTATTATGGTAAATAAATCATATACATCAATAAATTAATTATATACGATAATAAATAGAATATGTATACCAGTAAATTAACTATATACTATATTAACTATATACTATAGTAAATATATTATGTAGGTTGATAAATCAGTTATATACATGAATTTTATAATGGTAAACTTAAATTCTTAAAACTTAGAAAGGGATATTTTAGTCAATAAAATTAAAAAGGACATCAATTAACACATAGCTTAAAAAATGGGAATCTGGTGCAATTTCCTCAATAAGATAATGAGGAACTTAGGCCATATACGATTTTTTTTTAAAAGAATTTGAAAAATATGGTTGAACAAATTTTTTTTTTCCGATTTCTGTATTGCATTTTTAAGAAATATATAATTTTTTAAAAAAATTATTTTTTATAAAATGATATTTTAGAAATAGTTATTAGTTACCGGTATTTGAAATTGGTTAACGATTACTAGTAACTAGTTATAACACATTCTTTTTCTTTTGTTGTTCTTTTTTTAATCTCTTTTTTGTACTTTTTATTATTTTTCCTATTTCTATTACTCTTTTTTCTTTTTAATTTTAAATACCTTTGGTTACTAGTTATTATTTTAAAAAATGGTATTGTTCTAAAAATATTTTAAAAAATAAATTTTTCTGAAAAAAATGTGGTACATGATATGGAAAAAATCTGACCCATCATATTTTTGTAATTTTTTTGTTTGGTAGGTAAAAGTCTTAGAAATTCTAAGATAAGGTCCATTTACTGAAATAGAAGGGGCTCTTAGTGAAAATGACTGGAGTTTGGAGCTCATTTTTAAAGTAGATATTTTGTTTTCTTTGGCAAAATAATCGAGTATATCAGTTTTTAGTACATGTATATCAAATTCACTAAATCAGATATATCAAATATGCTTGGTCTAAAAGTTGATATACATAGTAGGCAAAATAACCGGCTTAATTTAAATAAATGTCCGTTTTTTAAATATTATAGCAAAATGTCCGATATATACATTTATATATCAAGTATAAAATATTATATACTAAGCATAAAAATTTATATATTCAGTATATTTTAGTACATTAATTGAAATTAATAGATAAGTCTATTTATCAAGTGTAAAAATAAATATACTTTGACATTTAGTTATAAAATTTTAAAAATAGACATTTACTTAATTAAATTTAAAATATTTATCATCCGTCTAAATCTCTCTGCATGGTATTATAAAAACTTAATACTGATATATGAAATACTTAAATGTAAGAACTTCTATAAAAATTTATTGAGTTATAAAAAATACGGACGTTTATTAAAAAGAAGTGATTAAAAAAAAAAAAAAGTCATTCTTTTAATTACTCCAAGCGTAGAATAGTTATAGTAAGAGGAAATTAGGTTGAGTGGCATTTTTGGTGATTGGTCTTTTTATTCTAAAGAAAAACTGCTGTAGAACTTATACTTTTCTTAGCAAGTGTTATCCATGTAAAGATCCACTATGGTAAATGTCTGTTTTACACTCCATTTTTGTGTAAATCTATTTTTTTTTTTTAAGTAAATGGCTGAATAAATCAGTTCTTACATTGGGTGTATCAACTAATATATTAGCAATTGATGTACAAATTTACTGGCAAGTAGAGATATCGATTGATATACTACAATTAATTTTTATATTAAATACATCAGTTTCTATTCTGAGTAAATTAGTTTATGTGGTAAATACATAAACTTATGTATCACTTAATTTTGCTGAAAGCTTTATATAATTATCGGGATCTTGGTAGTCCATATAATATAGTCCAACATTTTTTCCTTTTAATGTTTTCAATATTAGGATTGATTGTTGAGTGTGAGTTTGAAATGTAATAGAGGGGAAAAAATGACCTAAAAACTAAGATATAATGAGAAGGGAATTTGATTTTATATGGTAAACATTTCAAAAAAAATGAAAAATCCCAGATTTCAAATTTTTTTGAAAACTCCCATATATATGAGGATATCACATTTTTGCCCATTAACGAGATACTTGAGGTTGAGGTGATGGTCAACTAACTTGAGTTAACTATATGAATTATCCCAATTAACTTGGTTAGTTATCCCAAATGATCCGATTAGTTACCTTGAGTATTTTTGTAAAATACTAATTTTGATGAAAAAGTAGAATTTTATTAAATAGCTTTCTAATGTAGTATTTGTCTAAATAAATTTTAGAAAAAAATCATATAAATCTAGGATTTTTCAAAAAATTCAGCCATCCGAGACCATTCATTTTCAATAGTATTTATAAAAAATTGTATTATTCTAAGATCAACTTAAAAATGGCCCTTTTTTAACCTAATTAATAAATAACCATTTTGTAATTTTATTTTGATAAATGAAATTTTTTTTAGTTTATCTGTTTTTTTTTTATAAAGTAAATCAATTTTTTAAAAAATAATCAATATATTTTGGTATGCTGCATCTGAAAAAGGCCATTTTTTAAATAATTTTTAAAACTTGGCCTTTTTTTAATGGTATTTTGAAAAACAGCCAATTCGCTAAATTTCTAACACTTTTATCTATAAAAAACCAATAAAATTTGCAAAAATAGGATGGATTAGTTTTTCTTTTTCAAATTTCCGTATCAGATTTTTTTAAACAATATCACTTTTTAGAAATTTCTTAGAAAAGTACTTTTTTAAAAATAGATACTAGGTACAGGTTTCTGAAAATTTGTTATCAGTTACCAGTTATAAATATATTTAGTTACTAGTTACTAATTATTATTTAAAAAATTATATTTTTCTAAAAAATTTCAAAAAATAGTAGTTTTTTAAAAAAATGCATTATCAAATCTAGAAAAAACTGAGTCCGCTGCATTTTTCTAATTTTTCTAAAATGGCCATAGAGGGCCTAATTTTCTCTTTTTCTAACTATGATACAACGTTCGGCCATTTCGCTAAAAAGCCCATTTTTAAATTTTTTGGACTTTGGTCCTCTATAATGAATTACAAAACAGAATAGTTTGGGCTCAAGCCTGCCCAACAAAGGGAACCTGGCTCCTTATTTGCCCAAGAAGAAATTCTTTCTACCTTCTAAACCAAATCCACGAATACTAAAGAAATTAAATTATTTGGGTGAGAAAAAAAAAAAAATAGATTGATTGGATTGACCGTCGTATGTGAGAACCTTAATTTGATCTACCATCTAATAAGTGAAACACTAAAATGTTCATGCATGGATAGTTTGAAGTTTGAAATTTGATTTCGACACTCTGTCCGATTGGAATATGTTCACATTTAAATAAAATGGAAGTAGAGAAACTCCTTCAATGAACTGGACCCCACCTAAGGTGACGGTGGCACATAGTATTATGCACTTTACTTAGAACGCCTCACTCACGTAACTTGTGCATTATAACAAAGAAACAAAAAATGAAAAATGGGATTATGGTGGCGGTTGGGCTCGCATTCAAAGCTCCAAGGGGTTCCTCACCACACTTGGCCCCATCACCATCATCCTCTTCTACCTCTACTTCCTGGTTACAATCACCAGAGAGCACAACAAGGCCCAGGTCCTAACTAAAATTAATTAATCTCAGCTTCTAGGTGTCTTTCTCGATGGCAAACGACGCCGCTTTGCGTTCGGCTTTGGTTTGGTTAGCCGCTGTGGTGTGTGTCGTTGGGTTATGTACTTTGTCGTTTAAGAAAATGGCAGCAACATACGTGGTCGGAGTAGTGGGAATCGCCGGGGTGCTTTGCCCTGATTGGGCCTATTTCGACCGCGACTTCTCTCGTTGGACTCACCCTGTTACGGCCGAGGAAAGAGCCTCTCATATTGCTCAGAGATCTGGCCCAAGGTTAATGTATATGTGTGTGTGTGTATATATATATATATATATATATATATATATATGTCTTATCTTTTAGTTACTATTATTATTTTCTAAATTCTTTCATTTGTCTATATAATATCTTTCTTTCATTTTGCTGCTTCAATTTCTCAATCGGTTTTTCTAAAATAGTATTGACTTGGCTAAATATTTTTGTGATTACTATTAATTGTTAAGTTTTTGTTCCTCATCAATATTGTCATCTTTGTTTTTTGTTTATTTTAACCCAAAAAAAAAGGGGTGATAAAATTCATCTGAAGTAACAAGTTTTGGAATGTCAGATTTTATTTATTTACCTTTTTTTGTGTGTGTAAAAATGCCCAAAAAATTTGTGTTCTATGTAGCCTTTGCTATAATTCAATTGTTCTTGAGTAACACTAATCCCTTTTGATCATGCATATACTTTAGTGAAATTTATAATATATAGTTGCTCATAAGGATTCAGTTATATATATACGTCTACATATATAAAACGCTTACTGGGGATGAATGCTTTCTTAGAAAATTTCTAAAAGGAACTTTTTCCTTTGTCTGCAGAGTTAGGATCTACCCAATGAGAGTGATTGCTTATTCAATAATTTATGGATTTGGGCTGTATAAGTGGTGGATGTTCGTATCAAGCTAGTGATCATTCTGCTTTATGTAGTTTGCCCAGGATGGTTTTTGTGGGCACTTACTCTTTGTTTTTTGTTATTCCCCTGACGGGTGCTTCCTCGTTTTGTAAGTTAGATGTATGACCATTTCATTTTTTTTTTTTAGAAAAAAGATGATTTATCTAATTAGTAATTGTCTAAGCCCCATATCGTTTTCCCCTAGTTTTCTGCTATTGGTTAGGGTTTGGCTATTGGATTATTAAGTTTCTTTGATTAATTGGTTGAATTTTTTTCTCTCCACTAGAGTTTTTTTACTAACTAATTAAGGTTTAAACCATAATAGTGGTAATTTTGGTACACAACTTACTCTACTTAAATATAGCTTCTAAATATATGTAGTTAGGGTAAAAGAGATCATGAAATTTCGATATTCTACCATTTAAATTCTGAAAATTAGATTCTGCAAAATAATACTGTAAAAATGGATTAAAAATTTTAAAAAATTAATATTTTAAATTGATTTTTTAAATAATTTTAACAAATAAAAGATAAAAATACTTCAAAATTAAGGAAAATAATACTGATTAATTCAATTTTGATGGAAGATGTTATTATCTTTATGTTGCTAAATTAGTAAAAAAAAGTCATTTCAGAGTATCAATTTTCAGAAAATTTTAATCTCAGAATATTATTTTATACAATTTAAATTTCATGATTTAAACTGCAAATGACTCAAATTTCAGAGTATTTTTTTATAATTTATTCTATTTTTTAGTTAATTATTAAGAATTGATTTTTAAAACGGCTATTCATAAAAGTATCCCCTTTTTTCAGTCTCTCAAGTGCCCGAGAGTGAATTGTTTTGCATTGTGTACTGTGTAGTCTAATCATACGCGAGCGACTGTTTTCAATTGAGAATTAATATTGTCTAAGCCTTAAGATCTTGGTATCATTTTCACTAATTCTGCAGTGGTATGAAAAGGGGATATTTTTCAAAAATATGGCAAAAAGAATAGAGTTTTATATATCAGAAAATCAACTCAGAAATCTTCCCATGACATGTTAGTTCATTTTTTCATCAAAGTTTTCAAATTACGCATAATGTAATCCAATCCTATTAGTCACTCAGAACTAGCTATGGAGCACACTAGCGGGACTTTACTTGTTTATACATAGCAATATTAAATTTAGCAATGATGGATTAACTCATTTAGTTATTCTTTATTTATGGCCAACTCTATTTTTATTTTTCTTTTTTTGGCTGGAAACTTATAATTAAAATGCAGAGATTTTCTCTAAAGAGGGACTGATCTATGGTGAGAAAACATTTTTGTGTACGTCTGTAAATTATATGATAGGCGGCTCTATTGCCATTCTCTTCCCACGACCACTCATAAAATTTTAAATTTTTTAAAATTTATTTTCACATATCTTTTAGCATTTTATTAAATTCAAAAACGCCCATTAGTAAATATATTTGAAATATTTCTTTTCCCACCCTCCTTACTATGTCAAGTTGCTTCTAAAATCCAACTTTTTTTATCTTCTCCATCTTTTATTCTTCGAAATATTGATGTATATTGCTACCCTGTAAATGGTCAACAAAGAAAATAAATTCAATGAGTTTTTGTTTTTTCTTTTTTTTTTTTTACTAAAGAATATTAAGAAAAAAGAAAAGATCAAAATCAATTGCATAATGATTTTTTTTTTTTTTTGCTTAAGCACACTTTTTTATTCTGTATTGAAAGTAAAGCATATATGATGCAAACAATAGAGCATACGCTTTTATATCAACGTAAAGATTTGTTATTTTGTTTTTTTTTTTTCAAAAAAAGGGGGTCAAAGAGAAGAATAGAGATTGTAATCAAAAATTGAAAAGAAGAAGAAAACAAATAACAATAAAACTATTAAGCAAAATAAAAAATAACGACAAGAACTCTAATTTTTTATTCTCGTGAACACAAAATAAGATTCTAAAAAGAAGACACAAAATAAGAAAAAAAAAACAGTATTAATTTTTCTTTTAAAAAAATCACCATATTAACATAAAAATAATACATAAAATCAAAATCTCATTACCTCATCTTATTTAGTTTATCAATCTATATGGTTATAAATCTATACCGTTATAAAAATTGAATTGTGTAATTGATCTGTTAATATTTATGACATAATTTCATATATAATTTTACTATATAAGGTAAATTTTGAGGGGGGGCCAAATAATTTTTTTTAAATAATGTTATATAAAGGCATTCAGGTTAATTTACACTAATATATTTTTTTCTAATAAAAAATTAAATAAAAAATGGCGAGGAAAGGGGAAAAAAAAACGGTGGCAATAGAACTAACCAATTTCATATTGGCTTCCCTTAAAAAAAAAAAAAAATTCATATTGGCTATGCGAGTATACTATGAGACATTGACCAAATTGACATTCTATTGAACAGTTCCTTTAAATTAATAAATAAGTATATAAAATGAAATAAAATCAATCGGACCTTTTCTTTTGACCTATAATGTAAATTCTTTCCCCAGTCTGAGATTGGTTCCGATTTAGTTCTTGAATTTACCTTTCAAAACGATGTTTGTTTATTTATTTATTTATGAATTTCGAGAAATTCAAAATTTCAACTATTCCATTTTAAATTTACATTAAAAAAATCGTCAGAATTTGATGCAAATTTGCGTTTCTTTTAAACGTTTTTTTTTTTTAATTTTCTTTCCCCAAAGACACTGAGGTCACCCAGACGTCCGCGAACTTGTGGCATTAGCTGATATTTTTATTTTCTTTTTCTTTTTTGATTTTTCTTCCAATTTTATTTATTTGGCTAAACCTAAACCCCTAGACTGCTAGGTTATTCAGCTTCGACAATCGTCTTCTTCTTAAAAGAGAGAGAGAGAGAGAGTTGTCTCAAACTCAGCAGAGGAAATAGAAGAGAAGAGAGATGAGGCTACTGACCCATAACATGCTATCGTCCAACATCAAGGGGGTGACGAATGGGTTCCCTCTCCGGATCGAAGTGGAGAAAGTGGTGGAGAAGGAGGTCGACCTCAACCCGGACTTCCTCAGGTCCATGTTCTCCAAGATCGACTGGAAGGCACTCGTCCACGCCGCTCGCTCAATCGGCTACTCCGAGCTCCCCGACGAGGCCGACCCCTCCATGCTCGACTCCGACGACTTCCTCAGCCGCTTCCACCACGCCCTCCTCCAGCTTCACCTCGAGGAAGGAGTCCTTATATGTCCTGAGACCGGTCGCAGATTCCCCGTCAACAAGGGCATCCCCAATATGCTCCTCCATGAGGACGAGGTTTGATTGGTGATTCATTCATTCATTCACTCACTCACCAGACTTTCTGTTTTTTTAGCTTTAGCTGTTTTTGAGAGTGTTTTAGTGTTGTGTTCTGGGTAATGTAAAGTAAAGTGTGTGTGATGAGGAGGAGCAAATGGAAATTATTTATTAACGACTTTGTTTTCTCTAAGCTTTTATTAGTATCGTCCCCTCTCTCCCAAATATGAATGCAATGTTGTTATAAAGAATCAGTGGGGTTGTTGTGTCTCCCTCAGCAATTACTGGTTAAATTGCTACCCAGAGCAAAGCTTGAGGGCAGCATTTCTTTCAATAAAGAGAACAAAAGCCTTTGCCTGCTTAAATTCCATCAGTGACTCTACACAATTTCGAAAGGTTTATAACATTGTTGATTAACAGAATTTCTAATGCTTATCGCCATTTACAGACTAAAATCTACTACTTTGTCCCGAGTCTGAATGAATAAGTGACTGTTATAAAGAATCACTCACTCCCCTTCCGAAAATAAATGCAATTTTGTTATCAAAACCAATTATTTCTTTTGGGCAACGAATTGTTAAAAATACATATATATATATATATATATGCGGAAAAACAAACCTATTCGCTTCTAGAAAGTAGATGTATCGAGAAGGAACACTCTTGCGACTCTTTAAGTATCAAAAAGATGATTCTCAACTCAAACTGTGTCTTGATAACCAAAATGGGTACCCAACTCGGTCCCTAATAGTCTTTTGCAGCGAGGGGTTTCACATGGTGGAGGTGGAACTCCGAAAACCCAATCCAGAACATTCAGGTACTTGGATCGAAAGACTTCCCTCTCCTGTGCGTAACAATGCATTATGATGGCTGTCGATACGCTGAAAACCACAACATCAGCTCTCTTAAAATTCTTCGACTGCGGCAAGTACCCAGCTTCAGCCATGCATGTGAAGAAGCTCTCGATGGCCCGAGCAAGGCAGTAGAGGGATATCTCAATACGCCTGCTTTTCTTCTCAATGGCCAAAGCTAGGCCAGTTGGAAACTGTCCAACAAAAGAAATGAGACTATTAAGAACAAAGACTTGAATGAGAGATCATTCAACCAGTAAACAGAAGTCAGGGAAGACTTAATTAAAAAAAAAAAAAAAAAAAACAGGGACCAAGTTTCCTACCGTCCCCATTGCCACCATTGGGATGTTACATCTCTTGAAAATCCTGAAGAGAATGCACGTCCACATCCTGATGAACGATAAAAGAGAGCTTTCTAAATCTATAGTGTGGCGTTCTTAATAAACGTGGGCTAACAAGAAGTCAATACGGGGCCAAAGTGTAAGTTGTCTTTTCTGTTTAAAGAACATCTAATACGTACATGTATTTGAAGATAATATCCGTTCTGTTAACTAATTAGATAGTCCTTTGTTTTTGAACCAGAATGAGAAGAGACATTTAATATTATGACTCGGATTTCGTTCAAACTAATCTTAGTGAAGTCAACACAGACATTGCAGAGACACATGGAAAGCAAAACAGATAATTCTTTAGTCAATATGAAATGAAATTGCAATTCATAGATCTGCATGCTGTATGCACAGAGCAGAATAGCCACTACAAATCTACAATATCATCACAAACAAAATTTGCTACTAAGTTTAATATTTCTTCCAATTGACTGAAAGGACATCCAACTCCTTAACTATGACTGACCGACCAAAAATTCACGCCTTCAAGTGTTTCATTTCATTGCATTGCTTAAAAATACGTTTTCCAGGGGCACAAAAAAAAAAATTGAAACCTATCAGCAGGATGTGCAAATCCATACATAGCATATAATGCTTTGCAACCCTTGGCTACCATGACGAACCACATACTAATTCATAGATCTAATGTTGCATCTCAGTAACCACAAAATTTCATGTACAAACCTTTTCGCTTCTAGCTCCCAAAACAGAATCACAAGGAGTAGAGAACTTAATCTACTAACAAATTCTTGGGGTAGAAAGAAACAAGAAGAATAAAGGAAAGAAAAGCTCCTCTGTAATTTGGGAGAAAAAAAAAAAAAAAGGCTAATATTTGCATGTAGTTACGAAACAAGCAGACCGCTTTCCTCCATTTCTGGCTATATGACAGTGAGTGAAATTATTTCTTAAGGACAATGTTGAGAAAACTAAAATGCATGAGACAGGCGAAAAATCCTCACCAGGCTGATGAGCAATACACAGATAGAAACAAGCTTGATCTTGCAGTTCCAAGAAGACCTTTTCCTAGTATTGTGCAGGGCCTGCATATGGTCAAACGGATATCTGTAATACAGTACTATGCATACAAAGAAAAAGAGACAAGATCGCATCGGAAGATTAATTCACTGATTGATATTTAATAAATTTGTGTCTTTTTCTCCTCTACGTTTCAACTTCAATAAAAGCTATAAGCATGAGAAGAAAATACGTGTGTCAAATTATATATTCCTTCTTTTTCATTTTTCTTTTACTTGTAAATTCAAATTATAGTTTGGATGAGGAGCATAAATCCCCAGTACTCCATCTTCAAGTGGTGAATCTGACAAAAAAGGAAACAGGTTAGATATAAGTGTTGAGCGGTGTTCGTATTTGTGCAGCCAGCGCAGGCTGATCTTAGATTGACCAAAGAAGTGTGTCAACATGCTCTATGCATTTGAGGTTAACGGTCTTTTGCTCAACAGCGAGTATTTCAATTGCGTTAAAATAACAAAAATAACCTCAGAATTTTGTTACTAAGGTGGGAAAAAAATTTCTCAAAACCAACCCTCCTTTATTAAATATATTTGCATGTGCTACAATTAACAGATGCAGCATTTCAGTTTTATAAAGCACTAAGACAGGAAAACAAGGGATTTTATGAAAAACAGAAAAATAAATGACGTTACCTTTTCAAGAGGCCTTTACGATGAACTATGAGTGCAGGAATCAGATATACTGGTAGATAAACTGGTAATGCTCTCTTATAGGCTTGAATAAGAAAAGAAAGAACATGCGAACCACATGACTGATTTCCATGTACAATCTGAAAAGAGTTCAAAAACAAAAGGATTAGGGTAACATAACAATGGCATAAGCAAAGTTGAATAGAATCAACAAAAATGATTTCCCAATCAATATCACATACTCCTGAGTCCTGGAAATTCAACTCAAATCTTGTCAAAAAAATTATTACAAAACCAGATTCCAGCAGAGGCTACACATTAACTCAAGCTTGTGCATTTTCTCATACCAGTTATGTTATGGTCGGAGGAATGTGTAAGTGGGGTTATTACACATGGATACACAAACAGAATGTATCATGCGAAAGGATAACAATTAACAGTACAATATTAATGATGTATACCGAGCAAGGAACTTTCATATCTGGATCTAGTTTAACGTCCATTCCAACAGTTCTGTAATATTTCTCCACTGCTTCCAAATTACTAAAAGGCACGCCAGATGCAATCTCTTTCACAGCTTTCAAGATAGCAGTATCTTTTCCACCGTGTTTATTGAGAAACGATTTATACGAGGGAGGCAAACTCTCCTGCTTCAATATGTAAGCAGACCTGAGCAACAAAGTTTGTTTTGTTTCTTCAGTCGAAGTATGCTCTAGGATGAAAATACAACAAACCAAATAGACATCTATGGTCAACACAAACACACACGCCCATAATGACAGGGAAGCTGGCGAATTTTGAATATGAACTCGCTAATTCCAGAGACAGAACTTCGAAATATTCCATGCAGTGCCCATAATCCATTATGGACATTCACAATTAGACCAAATACGAACACGAAACAAACAGATGACACCATCATAAGTACGTACAGAATTTGCGAAGAAGAGAGACACATAAGGAAAATGTCGCCATGAGCCCATGTGAGTGGCTTACAATATCGCCCGAAACGCTTGCTTTTAATCCCACAACGCGACGCTAACACGGCAGCTCGCATGAGTATGTATACGGCCAAGCTGGTATGCTGCGTATCGAGGCCGGTAAGAAGCATCGAAGGTCCCGCTATAGCCCCAGCTAACAGAGCCCTCCATTTCGCTGTCCTGTACAACAAGCTTGACCAAATCAAACTCATAATCATAATCAAAATTTTATAAACGTTATACAAATCCAGCCATAAAATAAGTAAATGAAGAGGAGCGTGCCTACGGTGACCGCCCAAAGAGCCTATAATCTCATCGACAGAGGCAAATGTACCCGCAAAAGTGCCGAGAAATAGGCCATATCGCAAAGTCTCCTTCAAAGCCGTAACGATTGCCTCACTATTAGTGATCACTCCTTCCTTCCTGCAAACCCAGAAATCAATTCTATTCCACTAAGAAACTCGAAAGATTCAAAACCCAAATCTTGAAAAAATCATCAAACATTCGGGATTAACGTTTCAACCTCAGAGACGCCAACGCCTTTCTTCGTCTCAGCCGAGCTAGAATCGAGAAAAGAGCGAGACCACCTTTCAGACCAACTCCAATAATGAAACCCTTCGCCGACGCAACCGCAATCCTCCGGAGCTTCTCCAAGTCGGAGTCCTTCAACGGCAGAGAATCAGAATGGTAAACTACAGAGGAAGAAGGAGGCGAACGACCGGATCTGTCGCAATGCGTACTGTTGCCGTCGCCGGACGCGTCGCGATTAGCGCCGGCGGCGTAACCATTCTTGCCGGCGCCGGCGCAAGACGGCGACATGGTGGCTGACGTCGAGCAATAGTTATTAGCGTTTCGCAGGGAATCCGGAAGAGGAAAAGGGAAGATTTGATGAAGAAAGAGATGGTGGGAAAATATTATATATTTATATATTATATACTGTATGTATATAACTCTGATCGCGTTTCAAAAGCGAAAGCGAGCCAAGCATTGGGAGAGAGAAGCTTCGTGGTAATCGAACGACGAGTAAGAAATGCACACGTAAGTGACTGTTTCTGTGGTTTAGAATTGAAATGATTAGGTGTTTTTTCGCCTGGTTTCAAGTTTTAACCAAAAATGGAATTACACTAGTACTCAATTGCTCATATTATACATAAATTTTTTTTAAAAAAATGCCCTTTTCCTTTTTCCAATTTATTTACTCGATTTAAGTAATAAATATATATATATATATATATATATATATATATATTTATAGGGTATAAGTAAATTGGTGGTTCATTGAGTAAATCATAGAAACTTAGGTAAGTACTTGTAGTTTTGTGAAATTATTTTGGTCCAAATAAAGGAACTGAAGAATTGAATATTGAAGCATTTTCGAGCTTTAAAACGCAGTAATAATCGAAAAGGACAGTCAGAGCATTGACAAATAAAACAGCTCAAAAACTTTTAAGTAGGTCCAAGTTAGGCGAGAGGATGATGGTTAGGTTTCACTATCAGGTAGGTCATTTGTGCCTATGCTACCTAGTGTCTGCTCATAAATAACCTTATTGAGATTCTTCCTTAAAATTACTGCAGTACGAGTTTCAGAACCAGAAGCAGGACCGGTAGTATGCCATGTTCAGCAGGATTACTGATGTTGTTCAAGGTGAATTAACACCACATGAGCAACATCTTAAGTTGTCATTTTAACGTGTTCATACATTCATTCACACAGTCATATTTACTCTCTTATTTTTTTTCCGGTAATTATCATCCGAGTTTCTTTACTTTTGTCAATTAATTCAACATACAATATTAGTTCATAGCCAAGTCCAAGAGCATAGCGCATACCTGTAGCAACTTTATTGCTTTCTCTACAAATATGACTCACCACAACTCCTATTAATAAAACAAAACAAAAAAAGATTTAGCACCATAATACTTATTAGACAAATTTTTGCAATTTTTTCCTTAATAATCTCTTATTAACTAAAGAGCATATTTATCAATTCGTATTAAACAAGAAAAAGAATGAAAAAAAAAAAAAAAAAACTTTGTCTTTCGTGTGAAAGTCTTTTATCCTAACCGTCTATTATTTCTGTTCCCTTCCATTCCTTCCACTCATTTCCTTTCTGCTCGTTTACGTATTAGTAGACGTGGCCAAAGAAATCAATATAAATCAAGATAATTATCATCAGCGCTAATATTTTATCACTTTAGAATTTAAGACCAGAAGAAGCCATTGATGGCTTTACTTCTCAACTGCGCCTTGGCACATTGGTGGTCCTTTTTTCCTCAACCACATTTTGTTGCTGTGACAACAAAGATTAGCATTCCATCCCTCATCATAAACCCCTTTATAAATTCAATTTTGTGCTGAGAGGAAAATTGAACAATATACAATAATCAAACTTTATTTTGTGTTGGATTATTAGTTGCGCACAGCCACTTACCATATGCCAAATGAATAAAACTAATCTTGCTTAATTGATAGGACGCAGAAGAAAGTAGCTTAATACCCATGCTTCAAGGTGAGAGAAAGAGAGAGAGAGAGAGAGAGAGAGTGTTTGTTGAGTGAAATATATAATGTTATTTCCTGATCAAAATCAAATTGAAACATACAATGCTGCTTCCTGATCAAATTCAAATTTCTCTTGCAGTCATCACGAAAATAAAGTGTCTTGCCTAAGTGCCAAATTTGGAGAGTGGGTTGTGATGGAGATTCAATTTCCTAACCTTTTTCGGAAAAATATTTTGCCAACGACAATGGCATTTGCTATGTGGATATAATCCTACCATTCTGAATCTATAGATGGTTCTCCTCTTTCACTTGCTGTACAACATCCCGACTGTATTCTTCTTCCAGGATCGATATTTTTTCTTCCTCTTCATTCAACTTTAAGAACTATCTTCATGAATTCATAGACAAAATAACTTATAGCAGCCGAGGGAAGTACCTAAGTGTGCAAAACATTGAAGATAAGGAGAAAAGAAACCAAATGTTGAAAGTAAAACATTGCAGTATTTCAGAGGAAAATAGTTTGCAAAATCAAAATAGAATGGTTTTGAGAAGCGAACAATTTTTTGTGAAACACGCTGCACCATACAACAAAAACAATCTCAATTCACAGTGCATAGCCAAATACCATCCCACGAAATACTGTAACGCCTAAAATGTACACAACCAGGAAAATACAAGGAGATAGATTGAATAATACCTACAAGTAGAAGCATATGCCCCAGAGCAAGAAAGACCGTCTATGGAGAAAAGCCACATCCTAATTTCTAATCTCAACTAGCTTGGACAAACAATCTAGTGAACCACTTGGATGGTAGAAGTAAGAAATAAGTTAATAAGACAGTAAATGACCCTACACAGATACTAACAATTTCAGCACATTGAGAATTGTGTTCCTTAAACAAATAGTCTCAGTGCTCAAGTATGCAGATAATTATGCTGAATTATTTATAATCAATAAACAATAAATGAGTGGTCTTTGACACTATATCACAAATTTGGAGAAGTAATCAAAGATATATTTCACTTCTCAAAAGGCCTACTAAACCATACAAAACTCTCACTCCCTATCATGATTGTCTGAAGAAAAGATCAACATCTTAGTCTGATGTACCTGTAGCAAGCTGGGAACTAGTCCTGCATAGAGAGCTGGGATTCCTCCGTGCTCGACTATTTTCAAACAAGTTGCCAAGGCACTCAATCTACTAGCCTGGACTTGCAATTGAAGCTGTCTCCTCACAACCTCAAATGGGTAAGTCGCTGCTTCAGCACAAGCACCAGCAACAGCACCATAAAGCAATGTCCTAACTGGTCCCAACTCTAATTGATCGAAAGCATTCAGTTCCTGCCCCTGTTGGTTCATACTTTGGATTCTTTTCCTTCCTTTTGGTGAATGTAGATATGCTGATTTTAGTATATCATACACGCCATAGAAAACTGCACCAGAAGGTGCCATACTAAGAATGGAGGGGACTAAGCCCTTATATAGGGCAAAAAATCCTTCAGTCTGGATCATGTGGCGGAAGGCACCAATAACCCCACCCAAGGCTTCTCCACCAGGAGCCACTATCTTAGTCCGGATCTGAAAGATATAACATTTAGTCAGGTTTAGTACTTAGAAGTGACAGCCTAAAACCAACAAAATCTTATGCCTTCTTAACCCAAAATATTAGACGGTTGAAAGGGAATTAGATCATCTCAAATGTTAACCAACAGGAACATGATTCCACGAAAATTCAAGAAAAACAAACTTAATGGCAAGAAAAACAAGTTGCCCTTCTAGAATCTCTTCCCTCTGAAAAGTAAAGTAAAAATAACCAGTACTCTGCAGATACCATCTTTTCCCTTTTAGCAGAAAACAAACACTATGGTGTAACATGTGCAAATTTAAATAATTTCTCATGATCACAGATATAGTGATCCACTCGAGCTAAACTACTACGTTCATGTCCTATTTTAACTTTTTAGTTAAGGGACTAAACAAGGGTCATGCAGTTGGTTGGACAACATAACTAAGGCACAGGTACATGGCAGCTAATGGTAGGATGGATACTAAGCATGCCATGTATCAAGAAGAAAGAATTACTAAAATCTACCTGACCACTAGTTACTTCAGATACTGTTACAAAATCGAAGTCTAGTTGTTCGTTAAACAAGTAATCCAAGTTGAAAAGCATATCCATGTCAAAAAATCAATATTCCAAGAATTCTCTGTTATGTCTACAGTTCGTGCAGCCCAAACAATACTATAAAAGATATTCAAATATCCTTATAACAGATTAGATAAGGTTATAATCACGTAGAATCTCTCTTCTTCATGCACATTGCACGGTAGTAAAGCAAATATTTAATAGGAGATATAACAACTTAATCAAAAACGACTTCTAGC
This sequence comes from Parasponia andersonii, assembly GCA_002914805.1. Classification (NCBI taxonomy): domain Eukaryota; kingdom Viridiplantae; phylum Streptophyta; class Magnoliopsida; order Rosales; family Cannabaceae; genus Trema; species Trema andersonii. The sequence continues at coordinate 138,834 of JXTB01000120.1, forward strand.
ACAAAGATGAAGATCAACTGCAGCTACAAAGCAACCTAATTGCAATTTCCAAACTTCACCTACTGTGTCAAGAGGTAAGCAGAGTATAGTTGCAGTCATGCCAGCCGCAGCACCAGCAATGAACCTCTCAAAATTAGTGGTCTCCTCATTCCCAGAAAATTTGAGCAATTGCTTTCTGTAAGTATCGTAAGCATAAAAATTGACTGCCTTAAAAGGCGCTGTTCGAAGAATATTAACAAGGTTCCCTTTCCAAAAACCTCTCAACCCTTGAGACGCGGCAATTGTTCTGACGAGCTCATACAGATTCTTCTGCTCGCCACGAACTATATATTCCAGCTTCAGTCTCTCAAGTGGGGCGACAAAAGTTCTGATAAACGAAGATTCAAGTTAATTTTTCACATACAATTTCATATAACATGCGATCATCCCAATTACGACTCGGCATTCAGAATAAACCAATTAGCAAATCTTGTATCAAAATCTCAAAGCAAAATTGGTCACACAACATGAAAAATTTCACTGAATTAACCTCAATTGGCACTAAATGTACGTACCTGGAAACCATAGCTGCTATCGCACCAGCCCACAAATGCTTGGTGGTGTTCATGGCCGCCTTTCCCCGAACCCTAGTTCTCTCCTTCTTAGTCTCCTCAACCACCGCTCCCTCTGAACCCTCATACCCACTTTGAACCAAAGACCTCTTCGCTTCCCGAACAATCCCGTCGCTTCTCAAGCTCACCGAACAGAACCTTCCTCCGGCCACCACTCTGGGTCGACATACGGGTCCCGATACCCCAATCGAAGCCGGACACGGCTCCTCCGGCGACGAAACCGAGCGAAGGAGAAACGTAGAAACGGAGGGCTCGAGAAACAAGCCGCCGCTAACGAAGAGACCTGAATTGGAAGAGAAGGAAAATAGCGGCGCCTGAGACTGTGGTCGTCCTCCATGAGGGCAGTAGCTCGGGCTCGAGCAAGAGAGCTCTGAACCTGGCATTTTTGAAGCGTAGAAGATGGGATTTGAGTTAGGGTAGGGGCTTTGGAGTTGCGGTTTGCTCAGAGTATACAGAGAAGGAATCTTGATTGGAAGAAGGAGGAGCTGCAAGGTTGGATGTAAATGGCGGATTTTGGAGCTTTGCTTCCATCGCCAGACATGTATTTTGCATTTTGGTTCCCCCTCTCCTCTCTCCTCTCTCCTCCTCCCCACCTCGATCGACTCAATGGGTCAGTTTTGGTACTATAATTACAAATTATTAATGACAATTTTTCACGTTTTTCTTCATTCCTAAATTTGATTTTCTTTTCTTTTTTCCCCTTTTTAATGTAAAAATAATGTTAGGACCTCGTCTGTCGCTCCAATAGTATAATAGTACACTAGTACAGCCATATCGGATTGCAGTGGTGGTCTCTTGACTGTTGCGCGCCTCTTCCGTTCTATCCTCGATTTGTTACGTTACGTGGGAAGTAACGGAACTGTTTGTTTTTCACCTCATATTTTCGATTCTTTAAACAACAATTTGCCCCTTTGTTTTTTATTTTGAAAGGGCTACATTTGTATCCAAAATTACATATAGGAATCATTTGTATTATTGAAAAGACGGAATAACACAATAAATTTAGTACAAAGTTAAAAGGGGGCAACGGCAAAATCACTAATTATTTTTTTTTATTCTTTTATAATTTAACATAATAATTATATTTTTGTTTAGAGGAATTTATATTTTTAATAACTCTAGTTATAATTTTTCTTTTTTTACATTAGGGCGGGGTGAATTGAACTATAGACCTAAATAATGATGTGCTTAATAATCAGACAAAATTTACAACCACTAATTTTATCCTTTTAAATTAGACTAGAGATAAAAGTTCTATTATTTAACAATAGGTCATAATTTTTTAGCAGGTATTTTTCTTTTAGTCATTTGATTATTATTTAACGATTATTATAATTTCAGTACTTAAAAAAAAAATAATAATAACAAATACATATTATTTAATTTATTTTTTTTCTCTATTTTAATTATGAAAAGACATTCTTGATGAATTTTAATTAGATAAAATAATACTTATAAATAAATAAAAATGAAAAATACCTATTCGATTTGTGCCCTTTAATAATAAATATTTATAATGAGGAAAAGAGTATTCTTAGCACTCTTTCCTATATCCACTAAAAATAATGTTCCTCATAATTAATACCCATTTATCCTTTTTATCATAATGGGCACCAAAATCCTACACTAATAACTTACACAATGATGTGGTATAATTTTTAGCTGCATAATTTTAAGTGGTGTGATCTTATTTTAAAATAAAAAATAATTCAAATATATGTTATATTATGTAGTATATATTTTTGGTATAAAATTTTGGTATTCCTATCTTACTCTATTGGATTTTATATCTCTCCTTTAAACTAATATATACAGATGTAATGAATAAGGAACACTTGTTTACAAAAAAAAAAAAATGTGGATATATATAATCATTAAGGAAAATCTTAGCGTATTTTCCCAATCTGATCCAAAAAAATGTCCATATTATTAACCTAACTGAAATTGAACATTCTCTAAAAAAATATCTATATCATTAACCTAACTGAAATTGAACATTCTCCGATTCAGTTTCAATTAGGGATCTTATTTGGTTCGTTTTTAGTTTATATTTTTTCCTTAAATCCAAGCTTGCAAAACCATAAATCCATTAGACGTGTACATAGGGATAGTATTCACAATGTAGTTGGCAAAGACATGATGACTTTGGGAAAGAAGTTAAATGACACTCTCTCGCCAAAGATTGTAAAGGCTAAGACATCTAGGAGTCTTTTTCGTGGATTAGCGATATTATCTTGAATTTTTAATATCTGGAGTTAATGCACTGAGGATGGGTCAAACTCTTAATAATAGCTTGGTATTCCATGTGAAATTCGGTTAACATTCTACCATTTTCCTTGTTTCACTGTGTATAAGTTGACCATGTGTTTTGAGAAATTAATAGAAATTTCACGCAGTTTACCTAAATTTCTCCTACAAATAGAAGATTAATATTGACCTAAAAATAAAACCAAAACAAATATCATGTCATACAAAATGACATGTTATTATAGTGTAAGTGAAATGTCATATCATTTATTAAGATTAATCTTCTTTCTAGTTGGGGTGACGATTTTACCCATTCTGTTATTTGATAATTTTACCCATTCTGTTATTTATATGTCAGTGTCATGAGTAGGATAACACTTGATTCATTCTACTTGATAAAAAGATACAGTCTGAATGTTTAATTGAATAGTAACAAATGTGATGTTATTTTCTGATAATTTCTCAAAAGAATTTGAAGCTTTTTTTTTCCGGTTCTTAAATATACTTCTCGATTTAATTAGGAGAATTATTATTTGACCAGTTAGAAAGAAATACATTCCCCTCAATTTAGGTAACTTAATTTCTCTTATCATGTTTTATAAACAGCAAAAATATCATTTGGATCAACAAATCAATACAAATTCCATTGATATCTTTTTTAAATTGTTTGGTCCAAATTGACCTTTACAAAATCTAGGGAATATTTTACCTTTAAAAAAATACGGGGTTTTATTGGCACCATTTTAGTATTAAGCCACCTATTTTTCATTAAAATAGTTTTTTATTTACAAAAATATCCTTTGATTTAGAAAAAATTTTTACCTCCAAACTTTACATTTAAATATATACACCTCAATTCATATTAAACTTTCTGCAAAATTTTTTGCCACAACCAATAAAACTCCCAGATCCCAGCAAAATAGCATCAATCATCATATAAATTCTATGAATATCCCTCCAATGTTATGTTTTTCTTCTCAATGAACAAAATAAAATAAAAATGCAAGGGCATTAAAGAGTCAAAAAGCAGTGAAAATCCTTCCAAAAAAAAAAAAGAAGACAATGAAAACAAATAATCCGAGATTTTAAGTTTTTATCATTTCTTTTTTATTTTTTTTCGTTGTTATTTATTCTCTTTCGTGTTGTTTTGGTTTTGTTATCTGAATGATGCGTAAACTCAATTTTCTCAAATTATTTCATAAATGTAGAAAAGTAATTCTAAGGTTTAAAGAGTTCCAAGAGATAATAACCAAAACCAATACGGGAAAAAAAAAACCATAAGAAACAAGTTAAGCATATAAGAAACAAGAGGGAAGGGGAGTTTTGTGATCGTAACAACTTGTGAGATAAATCAAGAGACAAAAATGAGTCTACGGGGTGCATCAAGAAAACTCAGGGCCCATTTAGTTCGTAATTTTCTAATTTGAAAATAGGTGATTCGAATAAGGTGTGTTTAAGTTGAGAAAGTTGAGAATTTGAAAATTGGTAAAGAAAATTTATTTCCAAAGATGCATTTGGTTGAATATTTTCTTGTTGGTTCTAAGTTTAAAAAATATGAAACTGAGTTTGGTTTTGTATTTAAAAATAAAACAATAAACTCATACATGTTTGGTTGAAATATTTTTAGATGTTATTTTTTTACAATAACATAAAATCTCCTTAAAAATACTTGTTAAACACAACTAAACTATATCTTTTTTTTCCTTTTTTTGTGAGATACATTATTGCATTAACTACAATATTGTTTTTTTTTTTTGAGATACATGAACTATATTTTTTTAAAAAGATACACGACTTCAAAATTTTAAGTTCATAATAAAAATATAATTAAATTTATTATACCTAATATTAGTTTTGATGTAGATAAAGAGATTACGTATGTCCGATAATATTATCACATTTCACATGACCATTTGACCATATGAGATTTCTTTTTTCGCTAATTACCATATAAAAGTAATTAGTCTCACATTGTACTATCTAATAGAAGTAGGAACAAATAACAATATATGATCATTCTCATTCAATATTAAGTATACAATTAGTCTCACACTGTACAATTCTAACCAACTAAAAGAAACATTCTGAATAAGAGCACGTTTATAGCAGTCAAATAATATGATTCTCCAAAGTAGGGAAGAAAAAGACTAGTATTAATTAATGACACTAGAAGCTATTATTCTCTCTTCATGGTCACGGATGAGGATGCTCAAACCACTCGAACCATTCCTCCAATCCATAGCAGCATCTGTTTTCATCTTCCAACTACCCTCCATGGGACTGAACCATATACGTTCTTTAGATTGCATTTTATTTAGTCTGTTATGATCCCTTTGGTTTCTTTCAAACCAAATGGTCCATAGAGTGATTATGATCAATCTAAAATCTTGTTTGACAATATATTTAGAGAGCATTCAAGAAGACAAGCTAAATCAAGCTAAGAAGTTTAGGACATAAATCAATCTTCATATTATTATCCAAAATAGCTCTAGCACTAGCACACAAAAATAAGGCATGAAAAATTGATTCAAAAGAATCACAATACATAGGAAAGTAACCGTCGGACCTTATTTTCCTTCTAAAAAGAGTGCCATAAGTTCAAATAATACATCTGAAGCTCACCAAAAAGGGTTGCCCTATCATTTATGTCACCATAAAATATTACATGTGCATATTGCCAATCACTTCGACCATTAATGGTGCCTCCCTCGCAATTGATTTGAACCGGAAGCATAATGAATGATACCAAAGCAATCAAAATGGGATACTTAGACATGGTTGTTAGTGTGATTGTCTATTGAAGGAGTCATTATAAAATGTTAATTTACAATAAACAGAGAAATGAACTGTAATAACTAATTATTGTTGATATGTTGATAACCATGGAAGCCAAACATACAAACAAATGAATATCACATTTAATTAAGAGATAGCAGTAAATGTAGCCAGAAAAAATTACTTATCTGCTAGTTATGGATAGTTTTCACCTAATCAATAGATATATGTAGATGGTATAGCAAAATTAGTAATAAAGAAACTAATTACCGTAAGGGTATATATGCAAGAGATGGACTCGGGGAAAAAAATGTGATTAAACTACAACCAAAAAAAAAAAAAAAAAAAGAATCAAGGGGTCAGTATAAGACGAAATAAGCAAATTTTGCTCAACTAATTCAATTGGGCATTATAAATTGAATGCCCTTCTCATCATCAAGGTTTCGTCTGGTCCTATAAGCCTTGTGGACTTATCAAATCAAAACCCATACCCCCACACCCCTATACATTTCGATCTAATCCACAAAACAAATAATTGAAATCAATAACCCATACATTTGATAGCTAAAGCAGAAAATAATGCTAGGGTGTAAAAAACCGAGAAAATGGAAAAGAAAAATCTGAAATTGCCTTTGTAACAATTCGATTTAATGATGAAACTCAAGCTAGATTGACCTCCACTTGCTAAAAAATAAATAAATAAATAAAAAAATAAAAAATTCTCTAGTCATATGATGATACTACGGTACAAAGAGATGGAGAAAAGAGAAAAGAGATAGAGATGTGCAGAAGATGGGTGGCTGTGGCCATGGCAAGAGTAAGGACTCGAGAACATTCGGTGACAATCGACAACGTTAACAGAGAGGAAGAGGGAGAGGTTCATTCAGGACATGAGAGAGAGAAGATCAGGTTCGGGACAAAAAAGGATGTGAGATTTGGGTTGAAGATTAGAAAACGTCAATTTAGCGTTTTCAAATTTCTAGATTTTTTTTTTTTGTACCTATTTCCAAATTTTGTTATAGAAAACGGGCCACCAAACGCCAGCTTTTGGCCTTGATTTTTTCTTTTTTTTGTTTTGAAAACATAAAACAGGATTTGAAAAGAGTACCACCCTTAGCATTTTAGGTTCCTTTTCTCCCTATTTTAGTCATCCTAATATAGTTATTTAGCCTTTCAAATGAGTACTTTTACGCTAGCTTAGGCGCAAATATAGCCCCAAAAAACATAGGGGATATTTTTGTAATTAGAGCCTTTCGACTTTTGGTTAACGGTTAAACCGGCTCACTTAACAGGCTGATACTTTATTTAATTATTTTTTTCGGGCTTTTACTGCAGGTATAAATAACCGGTCACCTTGGCGCCCAAATCCATTTCATTTCACGCGACTCGAACGCTCGCATTAGCGGAGCTCCGGAGTCAGAGCTCCCCGTGCAAATTTCTAGGGTTTCTTTCTTTGTTTTCCTTCATACGCGATCGATTTTCCGAAGATGCAGAAGCTAGGGTTTCCAAGCATGAAGAGCTTGGATCAGTTGAAGTCGCTGACGGGATCGGTCTCCGGAACTGCGAAGACCTTCTCCTTCTCTTCCCGTCCTCATACGGATTCAATTTCTTTGGGAAGTTTTGCCAATTTGAAGCTCACTGCAGGTTCTTTTCAATCAGAAAATTTTGTTGTTTGGTTGATTTTCTCGGGAAAAGTGGACTTTTTTGTGACGCTGATTTTTGATTTCAGAGAAATTGGTTAAAGAGCAAGCTTCCGTGAAGACTGATCTAGAAATGGCGGTATCTCTCTTTTTTCTCTCCTGTGTGTGCGCATGCTTCCGTTTTTATGCCCTAGCGAGCTTAATCGGTGATTGTGTTTGTCCGTCTGATACTCACAAGATTTTTTTTTTTTTTGGCCAATGTATGATCATTAGCGTTCGGAATAATTCATCTACAAGATTCTGGAAATTTATTGATTTTGATAGAATTTTATCGTAATTTATTTAAGTAATCAAACAAAAATTGCAGAACAATAAGCTGAAAAAATCGATGGAGCACATCCGTGCATTAGAAGAGAAGTTACAAAATGCATTTAATGAAAATGCTAAGCTCAAGGTGAAGCAGAAAGAAGATGAGAAGATGTGGAATGGATTAGAATCTAAGTTTTCTTCTACGAAGACTCTGTGTGATCAACTCACTGAAACTTTACAGCAATTAGCCAGTCAGGTTCACGATGGTACATCTTGATCTGAGCTGTCTTGCCGTTCAATTTTTCCTTGTGATTCAAGTATATTTAAAAGGAATAGAATGCTAATTGTAGTTTCCTGCTTTTAATAGCCGAGAAAGATAAGGAGTTCTTTGAAGGCAAACTGTCGACAAATGTAATTGCTCTTGATGATTTGAATCAACAGATGAATGGTTTGTCTCTGAAATTAGACTCTGCAGGGGAAACTATTAGAAATCGTGAGTTTTCACTCCCTCTATATCTCTAGCAAAATTTTTATTGTTTTCTATACATATGGACTATAAAATGTATGGTCACTGTTTACAACATTGAATTTTATTACAGTTCCGTTTATAATAACGAGAGACTTCTGATTTGAAATATTCTAAGTTTTTTTTCATACTATTATGCGCGAATTCAAATGGTAGTTGAAAAGGAGCTTCAGGAACTCAAACTTGAGAAAGAAGAAATGGATAAGTTTTATAGAGAGGAACAGTGCAGAACAACCAATCTCATGGAGGAAAAAGGTAGACATTTTGTGTGTGTGTGTGTGTGTGTGTGTGTGGTTTCCTTTAGCAAATAAATAAATAAAAATAAAGTAGCTTGTTTGAGATTTCAGGCAGAATTTTCATCTATTTTGCAGCTTAGTTGTTGATTGTGCGGTTACTATTTCAGTGTACTCCGAAGACTAAATTCCACTAGATAGTTATAGGTCAAAACTGTTATCGTGGAACTTTTATTATTCTGCAATTTTGTGATTAGTGTTTTGGAAGATTTTGAGTTTGTATGAAAAGCATCAAGCCTTGAGGAGCAAGACATTGTACATTTAGACTACATGTTTTTCATACATTAGTCTTCATGTTTTTCAAACATTAGTCTTCATTTCTTTGAAGATTTATTTACATTTATCGCTTTGAAAATGGTTATCTATATAACTGAGGTAGGTTAAAAGAACCATTGTATAATACTTCAATTATCTTTGTTCTCAAATTTGTCACATGTTTTATGCTGTTCTTGTTCTTATTATCAGTCCATTTCAAATAGGCTTTTTGGATTAACATTTGTACCTGTACGAACTTATATAAGAACTGTTTATGTTGTTACTTTTAAGTTATTATTTTGGAAAACATATACTTCATTTTTAGGGGGTTTTTTTTTTCTCACAAAGAATTTGCTTAATTATTGCAGTAGAATTCAGGGCTGGTTATTTGGTATACAGCTTTTTGGTGTGTTTTTTTTTTTAATTTATTTTATTAGTTTCTTTTTTAAAAAAAAGTGCATGGAATTGCTATAGGTAGTAGGCATCATGCGGCGTATAATGTGTGAGGGTTAGCTTGTTCATGATTTGAATGATTGGAACTCATGATTCGTGTCAGGATAAAGGGCAGAAAATTGACGTTTAACGTCTTGTGTAATTTATTATGTAGCAAAGGATTCATTCCTTGGAGTTGTGAAATCTTCAACAAGGTCCTAAGGTTTTCCTAAGCTGAGGTTCAACCTTTTTTGTGGGTGTGTGTATGTGTGTATTTGTACTCGAATAATGTGCCAAATGTATAGTGTTGTTTTCTTGTTCTTATACTTCTGTCATAAGATGTTTGGTTTTCTTTGGTCTCCCTTAGTTGGCAAATGAAATGTTATTCTTCTATATTCTGTGTCTTCAGTGAATTTCATACATTTTTAAGTAGTGAATGTTATTACTACAATCGAGAGCATGTGCACTAATTGAGAATGGCCCTTTAGCAAAAAGAAAGAAAGGAAGGAGTGAAATATAATACATGATATTAGAGAGAGGACAGAGATTTATGCTTTGTTTTGAAACTGAGAAGCAACATCTGTGATTACTGGAACTGGAAGGCTCACATCAAGACTTAAACTCATTCAAAAGTACTGCATCTTTTATCATGTTGAGTGGAATTTAGAAACTGTATATTTGATTCGTCATTAATTCTGCATATTTTTTTTCTCTCGACTATCCCTCTTTCTACTTTCCTGCAGATGCCATGATAAAGAACTTTGAGACAACTGTAGCAGCTAATAGATTGACTGCAGAGAGTTTGAACTCTAAGTTGGGTGAGGTGAAGCTTGAGTTGAATATAAAAGAAGATCAGATTAACCACTTGCTAACCATAAAGGAGAACCTAGAGAAAGAAAAGAGTGATGTTCAATTGTTGAAGGATGACCTTGCTAAAAGATTAGATATATCCCTCCTCGAGATAAAGAAGCTTGAAGCTCTCATTCATGTGTTTGGTTCATTGTTAGTTGAAGTGGATAAAACAAGTCTGACTTTTTTAGATAAGTTTGATCAGCTAAACTCTCTTCACAACTCTTGCTTCAAGTTGGTCCAGGAGGAGAGAGACCTTGCTACCAAGTATGCTAAGCGACAGTATGATCAACTTAATGATAAGTTTTTACTTGAAACATCAGAGAAGAATGCATTGCAATTGGGAAATCAGGACTTAAACAATAAGGTCATCGAACTTCAGAAAGTACAGGAGTCTATCATGACACGGCTTTCAGAGGAAGGCAATTTAGCCACGGAGAGGATCCAGCAGCTGGAGTCTGAAGCAGAAACACTGGTTTCAAAGAAGATTGAGTCAGAGCAGTTGATTTCCAAATTAGAATTGCAAGTTGATACTCTTTCAGAATGTTCGAGATCATCAGAGAAAAAAATGGTTTGCAAGTTTTGTCAACTCACCTATGAAAATTTCTAGCATTTGTAAATTTCTAAACCAAGGTTGTTTTCTAATATCTTGCAGCAAGATCTAGTGCTGAAAATTTCAGCATTAGAAACTGAAAATAAAAATAATATAGAAAAATTAGAATCAGAGATGCAGAAAAAGGTGGAAGAAATGGATGTTCTACGAAGAGAGGGTGAGAAACGAGAGGAGCACATGGACTCGCTGGAGAAACAAGTAGAACAGCTTCATCACGTCATAGAGGAAAAGGAACAGCTAATTCTGCAGTATAAGGAACGGGAGATGAAGCTGGAACAACAATTTACAGAGGTTCTGAAACCAGCTTTGGCATATTATTGTGAGAGTCTTCATACTATTTGATTACCTAAAAGATTCTGTAGATTCTTGCAGAATCAGGTATTGTTGACTGCTGCTGAAAGTAGACTTGCAGAGGCTAGGAAGCAATATGATGTCATGCTAGAAAGTAAACAACTGGAATTATCAAGGCATTTGAAAGAATTATCCCAGAGGAATGATCAGGTATTGTCTCCTACTATTTACTTCAAATGAAACCTCTGTAAGCTGTACACGTTCCTTTAAATTGATCCAAGAAGGACTTGTATCAGGCAATTAACGACATTCGGAAGAAGTATGAGGCAGAGAAGTTGGAGATAATTAACATGGAAAAGGAAAAGGTTATTTCGTTTCCTTATCTCTTTGACACTTTTAATAGTGAATCGTGTTCGTCATCCTTTTCTACCTTCAGGCAGAAAAAGTTACTGGAGAAATGGAAGCAAAATGTGACCAGAAAGTTGCAGAATGCAAAGAAGAATCAAAACAATACCTGATGCGTGTGCAGGGGGAACATGCTTCTCTGGTATGCCTCAGAAACTGTTGCAAGCTTAATATTGTTAAATTGTTAAATTTCCACTTTCCAGTGGCACTTTTGTTCCTTATGCAACACAGATATCCCATTTATTTTCCTTGAGGTATTCTGCCATTAGCAATCCGTTTCTTGCACTTGAGTAAACATTTGCATATGTCAGACACCCATAAACCTGCTCCAATAGTAGTTCCACTTATTTCTCATTGTTTTAATCATAAACCTTTCGTGTATTATGCCAGTCAAATAGCCAAAGAAAGTTTGTGTTAACACCAGTTGAGGATTAATGTAGCAGGAACTGTTGTCACGGTTACGCCAACTACATATGATTATTTTTGCTGCGCACCATGGTGGTTTGGGGTGATATTTTCAGTGTCTAAGTTGCGCATTCCATACAGAACATTATTGACTTTCATTCTGCATATATATAGGTAAGTCTTATTCAGCAGGATTATGACAGGAAAGAGCTGAGTCTCAAAGCTAACCACAGTGAAGAACTAAAACGTTCTCAAATTCAAGCTGAAAATGAACTGAAAGAGGTACTTGCAGTTCAAGATTTAGTCGCATTCGGTTCTAATACCAAAATTCACTTCAGTTGCTAATTAACCGTAATGTGTACAGAGAATGGCAACACTGAGAAACGAACATGAAACCCAGATAATAACTCTGAGATGTCAGCATGAAGATGACTATAGGAAGCTTCAAGATGAGTTGGATCTTCAGAAATCCAAAGTAAGAACTTTCCTGGGACACAAGATATCATACTGTGTTCCTTGCTTTGTGTTCATTTTGAATGTCATCACAGGAGGACCGGCAGAGGGCTTTACTGCAATTGCAGTGGAAAGTGATGGGTGATAAACTACAAGAGGACCAAGAAGTAAATTCAAAAAAGGTTTGGATTAACCAATGCTACCTCTCACACTGTCTCAAGTGTACATATTTATGTACCATTTGGGGCTGGATGCAACAGTAGAAATGTCTGATGAAATCACAACATCTTGATTTTCTGTTTCTTTTTTCTGGAGTCTGTAAATATTGTCTGATGCGTAAATATGATAGGGTTCTTTTGTCCACCCTTAAGTTTTCTTTAAGATTTTTCTGAAGTTCCTATTTATTTTCTCTAACATGGGAGCTTATGCTTCTATTTGGTCGCCACAGCCCCATTACCTAGATATATATATATATATATATATATATATATATATATATATATATATATATATATATGTTTTTATAGTAGTCCAATTTTTATGTTTAACATTATCTTTGATAATTTTATTTCAGGATTACTCCGTTTCCTCAATTCGTATCAGGAATTCTGCGAGTGCAAAAAGAAGTGAACATACTCTGGTGAGACCAGAGAACGAAGAGAAGGTAAAACCAAAACTGATGGATCAATTTGCACATTTCAGTCTTGCCTAAATTATGACTCCTATCTTCTTATGTCACTATTTTTGTTCTTCACAGGATTCATCATTCTTGAGAGCAACACAAACACCAGTATCAAAGTTGTTGAAAAAAGTCGAGAATGTAGGCACAGGAAGTGTGTTGAGTATTCCTAAACATCATAAGAAGGCAAGTAGTTCTGCAATTTAGTTTTCACCGCAAGTATACTCTTCACTGGTGCAGTTCATGTAATTTGCTTCCTCTTTAGACTTACATCACAGCACTGCAGGTTACACATCATGAATATGAAGTTGAAACCTCTAATGGAAGGACAATTACAAAGCGAAGGAAAACAAAGAGTACAGTCATGTTTGAGGTATGCACCTGGTTATCATGACAAAGCCTACATACATGAATTTGAGTAAACAGATACTGTGCTGAATTTCCGTTTTTTGTTACATCAGGATCCAAGTAAACGTAAAAAGATGAATACACCGAAAGCAAATACTCCAAGGAGAGCTGTCAAGGTGAAGCTAAAATGACTATTTATTCCTTTCAGTAATTTCCTGTAGATAATATATACTTTATCATCTCGTTAGGATACTTTTGTAGCCTTTTCAAGATACCATGATGGCTTGAAAGACTTATTGTTGGAATTTAAATAAAGATGCTCTAGTATTAAAGAATTATCAGACGACCAAACAAGTAATTTTGAAACAGATGTTCTTCTATGTCGTCAATGTGTGAATGCTCTCTACTTAGAGCCTCTAAATTCAAAATGGTTTGGTAAATGAGCCCTGGCTCACCATACTAGTGTTAGTACTTCATTTAGGGTTACTTTGCTTCTTATTAGTGGAGCTTTTTAGAGCGTGCTTGTTTTAGGAACATAGAGCTCATATTTGTTAACTGACCGGGAAGAATAATACTGCTCACTATAAAAGTCTTATGGTCTGAAAATAGGAAGTCCAAACATACTGCCTTTGTTAGTTCTGATTATCTGTCTGACTAATTGGCCACATGAAAATTGATGTAAGAGAAGTGGAATAACTTTTGATGAGTGTAGTACATTAGAATTTATCCACAAAACCCTTTTGTCTAGACACTGTTAAAACTTGATGTACATAGAATTGAACCTTGAGTTCAGATCTGTGGTACAGATAAATAGATATTACTGTAATGGTCTTTTCCGTTTGGTATGTTTGGAGTGTGTAAAGTGTTAATAGCTTATGCAGGGAGTTAAGGAAGGGGCTCATCCACCTCCTTCAAACCTTGGTGATTTGTTTAGAGAAGGGTCTCTGGATCCATATGCATTTGATTAGAGGTATTTGCAATTTATTACTATAGACAGGTATGTTCTTCTGAATAAAAGGCTTTACCTGAACTTTTAAATGATAATTCTGGCGAATTCATAAAGTCTGCATTCCTAGAATCCTATCTAAACACATATGTAGCAAATAAACATTTCATATCTGCAATTTGTTCAAATAATATAATCGAACATGTTCTAGGATGCTTTTGTCAGTACGGTCACTAGCTGGTACTTAAGGCAATGTTACCTTAAATGCTTGCCTCTAATTATCTCAGGAGAATTCTCCAGTAGATCCAGAGCAAATAGGCGTTTCTCTGTTGTTTTTCTTGACTACAACACCGTGGCAGATGGGCATTTGATTTGACCAGCTTAAGGGATTTGGAGTTCATGTTTTTTTTTTTTCCTCCTTTAATACGTAAATAAGATCAGAGATTATTACTCTCTGTTGAATTGCCGGATTCATTTGGATGCTTTGTCAATTCTGGACTCTTTTGTATATAAAGGGCTTCAGGTGGGAGACGGATTATGACAGTTCTTATAAAATGTATTGACCTTGTTAGAGAATTATCTTGGATTGAGAATTTTACCATCCATTGACGCTTTCCTTTTTTAAGAACGAAA